>DWMY01001260.1:0-15675 GCA_018249775.1 Heliconius hecalesia formosus | reverse complement strand
AACAGAGCCTTAACTTAAGGTATGCTTCCAGTATATATTTCATATAAACAAAATTAATGTCTTCTATGTGTCCTGCAAAACTAGAAGTTTGGATTATTTTAAAATTCCGCTACTTTCAATACGAAATGGATATATTTTCTACTGTTATTGATATTTTATTTAAATTTTAGAAAAGTTGCTGTAGCAGATTGGTGTAATTGGTTTTTTGTTTCAAAAAATGTGTGTTGTTTTGCAAATGATTTTAATTAAGTAGTATAATTAAAACATAAGTAAAAATCAAGTAATCAATCAATCTTTTTTCGTATCTTTTTGTCGCCGGATTAGCTTAAATTCGTTTTTAAATTTATACATCACATTATGTATGTTATTGAATCTAATGAAAATACAATCATATTAATATTATAAATGTAAATGTAAGTTTGTTACGTTTTCATGCCAAACGATGAACCAATTATCATAAAACTTTGTTTAAATTCTCAGAGAAAAAGACATAGGATGCTTTTAGGATCACTTTGTTCTCTGTCAGTCCGCCTGTCAAAATAATTTAAGTTAAAACTTTTCTCAAATGTTCATATCTAAGGTCCCTTGAAACAAAAAAACAAGTTTTTATGTCAACGCAATCGATAGATAATCTATCATTAATCAATTTAGCTGCATTATTATGAAGTTCGTCGCGCAATCATAACCTATTAGGTACAGTTATTAAATTTGGCACGAAGCTTACAATATGCATAAAGGAAAAATTTCGTAAAGTAAAACTTTTCAGGTATTCTTAGAAAAAAATCATAAGGCAAAATCATAATCCGTACCTCATAAGGGTTCCTTTTTCCCTTAAGAGGTACGGAACCCTAAAAACATTACAGACTCATATTTTGTATTTCATTTCATATGTCGACAACTTGAGCTTGTGAACTTTTATAAGTTGTACTTTTCGTTAACCTACAATCCCAAAATTTCGTACAAAAGCCTCTATGGGCGAGTCCGTCTCGCAATTAAACTGTTTTATGATTATAACATTCTTCTTTAAAAAATGTAGAAAAATACATTTCAATTATTGTTACATTATTAGGACTACAAAGTAATATCTTCACATATTTTCAGTACAAGAAGTCATAGTGAATACCTCTGACCCTAATTTAGGCTAACGCAGGGTACTAGTTTATCTATACCAAAAGTATTGATATAGAGAAACTAGTATCTAATATTGTTTTTTTTTCATTTAAACACATATTAATTCTATGTAATCTATTAAACTATGTTAAAGCTAAATTCATAAATTATTTTAATATGTACTTTTAACACTTTTAAAGTGTTATTTCACATTTAGGAAAGAAAAATACCGACCAGGCCAGATTCCAGGAGGCGCGGGTTCGATTCCCGCTACGTTCAATTTTTTTATACGTTTTCTAAATAAGCATTATTTTAATATCGTTATTTACGTTATTTTGCACTCAATACATCGTAATTTAAGTCTTTTGATATTCTATTTGATTTTGCTCGTAAAAAAATGTTATATTATAAAAATGTTTGATTATTTTAGATCTGTGTTGAAAAATCTAGGTATGCGATTAGTACGTCCGTACCGGAAACGCGGTTTTTGCTGCATACATCTCGACTTCACAGGAATTCCTGGATTAAAAGTAGCCTAAGCAACATATGTAACTTCTAACTCCTCTTTATATTTTAATGTCAATCTTCTAAAAATCTATTCAGCTGTCTCGAAGATCAGCTAGGATAAACACTTGGCTTGAAAAAGTAACCGTACTTTGAAATCACAAACAGATACATTCAATTTCATTTATATGTATAGATACTGAAAGTTACTGAAAAGTTACTGTTAATTTAAGTTACATTTACATTTCTGATTTGGGTAGTATTCGTTTGGAATGCCGAAATTCAAAGTACAACTTTGTCTTGCCAGAAGAAAAAGATATTGAAAATAAAATATTTTTCCTTACCTTGCTTTCCCTGGGATTTGAACCTGAAGTCTGTTATAAAATAAATAGCTTTTTTTATTATACAACTTATTAAGATTTTGCCACATACCATAAATAGATATGTCCATTAAACACAGCCGCTGGTTCCAAATCAATAACCTATATAAGGATAATCATTATGACGCTATAGTAGCTCCCACTATACTGGGTTAAATTTAAATCAAATCCTAGTTTCATATGCAGCGTCGCTCCCGTAATCGATTTTCAGGAAGAAAGAAAGGCTTTCGATATTTTTTGAGAATCTAATTAATAATTGTATAATATATGACATATATTGTAAGTGCTCGTACGTAATTATTTAAAAAGTGAACCCGTCGTGAGACTGCAGACACGTGCACAGCGGCACAAGCATGTGACTGTAAAGCAAAGGTTGTGGGTTCGTTGTCCATTCGGGGGAATAAATTATTTATTATTATTTTCATTTGCAATGCCTCGAAAATTCGGCGGAAGGTGGGGAACAGTGCCTTAATACTAGGTTCCCTCTGCCTACTCTGCTATACGCGGGGTACATCGTGAAGCTGAAATAATAACAAAAAGTAGTACAATTATGAAATTACAAGTCAATTTTAAAATATACTACGTTCAAATCAATTGAAAATATATTTGTTTTGTCTAAAAAATAATTAAGGGAACTTTATCAGTTTTTAAGCGCTCTTAAATTTTCTCTCAAAATGTTGTTTGAACATAATTCGACAAAAACGTCAATTAATAGTGGGTAGTGCTGTCTAAGGAATAGTTCGGGCTGTACCATATTATATTATGTAAGTGATAGGTTAAACCGTAGGGATTTCCAGGCCTGAACGATCGATACGTTGGAAATATTGTAGCGTTGAGAGGTTTTATATTTCTAGTAACTTCCTACTACTTGCGAATTCTTATAAAAAGTCTTTCTTTTATTTATTTTTTTACCATAGTGCCGTACTACTTAAGAAAAATATAACAATTTTATAATTATTGTAAAGGATGATAATGATTTAATTTTGATATGTGAACTTTCTTAACAATAAAAAAATATAAATATTTAAACATAGCGGGATTCAAACCCGTGTCTTTGCCCGCGTTATGTAGCATTATAAGCCTTATAGCCTTTTTCTCCTTATTGTAAACGTCAAGGGGCAAGGAGCAAGGCAAAATTTGATATTAAAGCCGCTTCCATTCCCAAACAGCGCCTAATTTTTGAGGTGTTGCGTGAGTGGCGAAACTTAACGCCGTTCTTTGTGTAGTTACCAAATAGAGAGATTGAAAATATTTAATTCCTTGAGGAAAGGAGGAAGAAGTGTACAGTCACAGGATGTGCCGCTGAACTACCACAGCCATAATAAATTATACAAATTATTATAGTTATTTCTTTCACCTAAAACTGAAGAACTTCAACATATTTATATATAAAAAGAAACTAATGATTTATCTTGAGAATTGGAAATATGATTCAGATTTTTTTTGACATAAACTTCAAAGTATCCCGTCTATAGAATTTGTTAAATTAGGTCGTCTTACGAATTATGTTAAATATTGTTATACCGTTGTATTGTACATATCATAAATACTATTTTATATATTATCAACATGCAATACCTCCAGAATTCGGCGGAAAGTGGGGAACGGAGTGTCTTAACACTAGGTTCCCTCTGCCTACCCTGCTGTGTGCGGGATACAACGTGAAACTGAATTATTTTATTTATATGTATTATTATAATTTTACTCGGTCTTTAAAAAAGCATTTTTATAACAATTTACATGTAAACATTTATTTCTCTTATGTAATAAAAATATATATTGTAAATATTCGTTGTAAGAAATGAAGGCATTATTTTACTTATTTAATTAAATAACGAATACGCATTGTATTATGTAAAATAGTTATGAAAACAGCCCAGTATTTTTTCGTAATTTATAAAACATAAAATTGGTTACCGTTGGTTATCCTCAGTAGAAAGATTTTAGCTAACTTCAACGGCTTATGCAGCATACGCATGGAAGTTTACGAGTGTGACGGTTTCTTAAAAAAAAATCTCCTCTCCTAATTATCTCTTCTTATTGCTATTTGATGTAGTCTATACATAGTCTTCCTTGATCCAATACAGAAATATTTTTTCAAATCAATTCAGTAGTTCCCGAGATTACCTCTTTCAACCAAACAAAATATTGCATTTTGTAATATTAGTATAAATTGTTTCTACTAAACGATAAAAATACTGTACAGCCTCTTTCATGTCTTTTCCATAAAACGTGACATTGGCGAAAGATCAGTCCTCACGTCACTGTCACGTTTGGAATGGTATAAACAGAGATTAGAATAGAATATTTTTTGCTTTTTTCAAGCAATTTGGAATAACATCTATATTTTTTCTACAAATATTCTTTCGAGTACAATTTGAACTCATGACTTTTGTCTTGATCCGAATTACATTACTTAAGTAAAAAATGGATATCGTTTCTTTTCATAAAATAAAATACACATAATCTAATGCAAGACTAATTTTATTATAAAGTATAATCTCTACAAAATAATACATTTGAAAATATTTTTAATAATTTGTTTAATCAATTTATTGTTATTTTTGAATTATTTAATACTTTCAATATCTTTAACTGCCCTTTCCAAGACACTTCGTAGTCCAAGTACGTGCTTAGAGTAAGATTTTGTTGAGAATAGTTGTAACATGTAACATCTTAGCTTTGTTTCAAAATCAATACAGAACAAAGCTTAACAATGGAACACGTACACGACAGACGGACGACGTGTTTCAGTAATTAATATAAATATGCTTACATTCCTTGTAATGATATATTTAGTACTATGTCAAAGTAGCTTTACATGATACTTGTGGAGGTATTTGTCTGGAATTTTTAGTGGTATACTATTAGACTGATTAGTTTTTACTTTTGTAATTACTGGTTTTTACATGATAAATTACATAGTACTTAATCTGGTCAAGTGCGAGCCTCATTTATCGTTTGAGGGTTCTATATCAATTTAAGAATTGTCCGTTGGATTGTCAATTGGGAACGTGATATATAAAAGTTGATGAACTTAAGTTTTCGGACATGTGCAAGCTGAAAGAGTTTGAATATGATATCTGATATTTTTTTTTCCTTTTATTTAATAGATATTATTCATCCTCCAGCATTCTTAACACACACAACAAAATATCCCATAAGGTTCCGTTTTTTATTTTAAAATATGAAACCCTAAACATCTTAATAATGTTTATGACGTGTATTTCATATTACAGTATTTTAGGCAGCATTTTTTTAGGGTACTACATCCTATTGATTTAGACTTGTAATATTTTACAAGGAGTGAGAACTAATACTATAAATAAAACAAAAACCCAAAAATTGTAAATTTAAAGTTACATCACAGAAAAAAAGACATTTCAAAATTTGTGTAAAGCCCACAACCTTCAGTTGCGTGAAATTGATTCAGAATACCTCGTACACGACCAGCTTATTTTTTTTCTACTCAATGTCACACTTGGTCCAACCACACTTCGAAATTAACAAATAACAACATTCACACTTATAACGTTAAAAAAAACATCGAAAACTATTGCTTACCAAGACTCAAAGGCTGTCTGTGTGTAAACGTTCCTAACGTTTTCTCACTGGACAGTCTCAAAGCTTTAGATTTTACTTCACTATTGAGTGGACTCGAGTATCTGTTGGTATCAGTTTATACGGATCGCACACTCTGTAGACAATCCAGATTTTTCTTATGATATCAGAAGCACTGAAGTACTAAAGTTTTATTATAGTAAGTGTATAGCGTACTAAATACGAAATTCAATACTGGTTTTATTTAAATTAAAATTTTATGTATTAAAGTAAGGGATTTTCTTATAATAAATATAAAAATTGAGGCCATCGTGCGTGCGTGTCATTGTAATCGCGAGAGAGAGATTTTCGTTTTTTGCTCCGTCGTGCGGCGTCGAGGCAAAGCGCGGCATTGAGTTTCGCTAATGCGGCGGAATTTGTCAACGAAATTGTCTTAATGTGAAAGGAGTATCTTAACACTACGTTCTCAGGTTCCGTCAGCCTCTTATTTTAATTTTAATTTGACATGAACATAGGTTAGGCAGTGTGTAGGAACATATCTTCTTAAAGTCCACGTAAAAGAAGTGTCATGCCAGTGCCAAGGCCATGACTATTTTAATCATTATTTTATCATCATTTTATAATCATTAATAGATTTTTCTATACACTTGAGCCATTTTCCCAATTTTTATTACATCTGGTTGTGACAAGCTACAGATATTTACAAGTAACGGCTGTCATGTTACCCTGGAGACCCATCTTGTAGTACATTCGTAACTTTGTGGCTAAATCTGTTAACGATATTGTACAGATTTCTAGCTGTTCTTGGGTTACTTGACCATTTACCGATATCGATTCAAAATCGGAACCGTTTGGTTATTTGTAGCAGCTTATAGTTGTTAAAGTTACTCTTACATACATTCTGAGTTGAATGGAGGCAATTAACGCCGCCAAAGTTCTTCTTGCCGTAGCGGAAACGGAAATATATCATTCTCCTAAGTGGGACCTGAACCTATAGCCGTAGCGTTTACAGTCAGAAACTCTACTGCTGCGCCATGAGATCGCTATTATAATACATTCTTAGGTATTAAAGCAGAAATCGAACCCACGACCCAATCTCACAATTTCTTACTGCCGTGAAATATAATCAACAAACTAGAAAAGTGCATTTTCTTTTCTATTTCTCCTATTTTGATTCAAAGATTTTAGATTCAAGATGTATCTACGTGTACGTGATGCTAGTAAATTCTGCTTTGTAACACTGAAATAAAGTAAAAGTTTGTCGTGTGAGTCAACTACATACCCGATTTTAGATCTTCGGCTGTATTCTATTCGGACATTTTATTTGGTATTTTTAGGGTTTACCTAAATTTAATTTTACTATAAATGTAATTTCGTAATGTAGCTATTATTATTATTAGATAGTATTGAACGTTGTCAATAGTAAAATTGACAGTAACAGTTGACTTGTCTTTTCCCATTTTCCTTTTCCAATTATTTTACTTTTTTAAATCTTTGCATTTTATCTTAATCTATATCTTAACGCCTGGTTTGATTTTGATAGAACTTCTGGCAGTTTCCAAATATCGCCTGTACTTTAAGAAGACAAATGTAAAAAAGAATATTTTTTCTCTACTTATTCTATATTTATGCAATGCAAAAACCAATATGCTATTAATAAAAGAGTATTATTCAAATAGTATTTTGCTCAAATACAATATGCCGAATCCAAATTCCGCTGCTTCGGTTGATATAAAAGTTTAAATGGAGTGCTTTGGTATGAACATTGAATTCTTTACGAGTTTAAAACCAGGAAATATACTGATTTTTCATGGCAATGTTTCATTAACCTTGCTATTATACTTATTTAGAAAATTAAATTTTTATACGTTTTCTAAATAAGTATTGTTCTTTCGTAAGTGTAGAATAACACTTTAAAAATGTTAAAAACCTTGATTTTATTTTCTTTATATACATCTTTATTTTTCTTATATATCCTTATATTACATATCAGTTTCATAGAGGCCAGTCGTGGCAATAAATTATATACCCATAAGAGATAGAGGCCAGTCGTGGCGCAGGGGCAAGAAGTATGACTGTAAAATCGACTGATTGTGGGTTCGATCCACACTAGAGGAAGTGAACTCGACGGAATGTGGGGAACGGAATGTCTTAACACTAGGTTCCCTCTGCTTACGCTGCTGTGTGTGGGATACAGCATGAAGCTGATTTAATTAAAATTATATATAAAATTGTCACTCATAATTCTAACAAATCCATTAATAATCTAATACCGCAAATGGTTTTACAACCGCAAGCTTAACTCGAGCGTGTTTAATGATGTATACCGTGGACTATTGAGTATTGACACAGTCATGAATAAATCAAAATTATCCAGAACATGACCTGTCAACGTAAAGGTTTATTTAGGTTAAAGGGTGGTTTACAAATAACTCCTATGCTGTAAAATGGCACTGGATGACGAGACGCAACGCCTCGAATTCGAGAAGAAAACAGGAGAATGAAGTGTTTTACTCGGCTTTCTCTGCCTATCTTATTTTAAGGGTAAAAACGGGATGAAGCGTGAAACTGTAAAAATATAAGATATTTGGTAATTAATTAAACATAACAAGTCACCAATTGTTATATATTTTTTTACATATACTTTTTAACATGTAATTTTAATGAACGTTATATTAATTCAGACTCTAATTGCGCGTCGCTGTTACAATTGAAACAAAATACAGTTGTTCAAAAACAATTTACTTAGATAAAATATGTACCGTCTCCATTTACAAAGACCATGTGGTGTCTAGAAGTATGTAAGCGCTGAAATTGTTTTCAACTAAGAGTGTGACTTTCAGAAATGGCATCGATATAGATTTTTGTGGTTGGGAAATAGTAGATGTAGAGTTATTATTTTTTATCGTAATATTTTATTGAGTAACAAATAAGTGTGCTCAAATAAGTGAGTGTGTGTATGTTAGGCTATTTTTTTTTTGGAATCTGAATGTGGTATCTATATATTCTTTTTTTATTTAAATGAGTTATATTCGTATTATAACTTAGGAACAGTGCAAGTTCTAACAAAATTGGTTCAATAGTTTTTGAAGTATATCCCTTCATATACGAATACATTTGAATGGGGACATGTACTCAAATGTCTGAATACCTTACATAGTTTTAAAGTTTGATTTTTAGGGTTCCTTACTGCAAAAGGTAAAACAGTAGTCTTACAGGATCACTTTGTTGTTCGTCTCTCCGTTTATTTAGACCATTGACCTCCAGATCGTATGGAGCTATTAAACTGAAATTATTATAAAAATCAAGCGTCTACGCAATCAAAAAATGAGCATTTATGCATAAATAAGTTTCACCGCGTAATCAAAACCTGAAGGGTACTTCTTGTGAACTTACGGTTATAGAGTTTGGCAAGTAGTGAGTATTTACAATGCTACAATATAAATTAAGAAAAGAATCCGAAAAGTAGAAGTTTATTAATTATTATATTATTATTATAGATATTTCATAGTAAAAAATAATAACAAATTTATAAATGTACTTCAATTTCCTTTTTTGATTTGTTCGAAAGCTAAACTCCTCAGGAGTACTATAGGCTACAGTATAGGCTATATAACATTACTGACATAAGCACATTGTATGATATTTTTTTTTCAATTTTATTAGTTCTGAGCAAAATCCGCGACACCGTATATCTGTTTATCTATAAATAAATTACAATAAGGCATTTTGTTACAGAAAATTGAAACTTGCAAGGTTGAAATTTATACTGAAATAATTGAGCAAAATCTATCATTAAAAGCTTTTATAGTATTTAGTTTAGACGTATACTTTTCGATAAAATATAAAATTAAAGTAATTCAACGCTCTGTTTACGGCTAGCCTAGGCTTGAGTCGCACAGGTCGCCTTTGCCACCGATGACATGAAGCAGATACGTAGAGCTTGCACGTTTTCAGAATTACGAAAAAAAGTTGTGATTTGACATGATTGAATGTATCAATCTGTTGGCAAATGCATAGTAAAACCATTAAAGGTGGTATGCGGGCGAAGCCGCGAGTGGGCCGCTAGTTTTTTATATAAATAAGTAGCTACGTAGGGTATAGGTTGCATTAATATGCAATATTTTTCGTAATCTACACTTACATCTATATATCCTACATAGAATTGAAGTGCCTGTCGGTTTATATGTATAGAAATATATAAATGATAATTAAATCTTTTGGGAATAAATTTAATTTTTCTCGCAAAAATTGTAATATTTTAAAGAAAAAATCTTAGTTATTTCACATCTATCTAGATAGACGGTAATAAACACGCTCTCGTCAGACACGGTTATTTCCGCGAAAACCCGATCCTGCGGGAATTCCGGGATAAAAAAAGCGTATACGATGCTCTGCAACCTCCTCTATCCTTCCTAGTCCTTTAAAAATTGGTTCAGCTCTTCTGGAGATTAGTACGGATAAACAAAAAGATGTCTGTTTAAAAGACGAAAATTTTTAATTTGTTTGTTTGTGTTTTGGTATTGTGCAAATAACTGTCTCTGTTAACTAATTTTAATTATAAACACTTGGAAAAACACTGTTTTTTTTAAATCACAGGCAGATCATACTAAAATATTTAACCTATTCACCCTAAATACACTTAAATAATATTATAGAAATATTCGTATAGTTCAAGCGGGTGAAACCGCGCCGCCGCTGTTTACTAATAAAGTAGCTAATAATTTAAATACCAATATACTCAATGAGGGTTACTAGCACTAATTATTAACATCCGTAACTAATGTTAAATTATATATTTACATTATCTAAATAAATATATTTTGCTTAAATGGAATGTAACTAATTTATTTGTTTCTGTCATTATTAGATTATATAAATTTGAACTTTATTTATTACTATTAACCCCTACATGGCTTCGCCCGCTTCTTCTACATTTTTTTTATATTATCATCTCAATTACCGACGATATATAATAACAATCATTTTAAAGACAATATCCATACATAGATAGCTAAAGTTTTAGCCAATTCAATAAAAGACTTATGTTGTTCCTGGAGTGGGAATCGAAGCCACAACCTGTCGCGTTTAGCCTCTAAGATTAATCTGTAGCTCGAATATAGAAATATAGACCGAGATCAATTTACTTTGTATATTGCCGGTACCGGAACAGCAGCTATTCTATACAATCACTAGGAATTTTATTCTGAAACTGAATGTGGTATCTACGTATTCTTTTTTTATTTAAATGAGTTATATTCGTATTATAACTTAGGAACAGTGCAAGTTCTAACAAAATTGGTTCAATAGTTTTTGAAGTATATCCCTTCATATACGAATACATTTGAATGGGGACATGTACTCAAATGTCTGAATACCTTACATAGTTTTAAAGTTTGATTTTTAGGGTTCCTTACTGCAAAAGGTAAAACAGTAGTCTTACAGGATCACTTTGTTGTTCGTCTCTCCGTTTATTTAGACCATTGACCTCCAGATCGTATGGAGCTATTAAACTGAAATTATTATAAAAATCAAGCGTCTACGCAATCAAAAAATGAGCATTTATGCATAAATAAGTTTCACCGCGTAATCAAAACCTGAAGGGTACTTCTTGTGAACTTACGGTTATAGAGTTTGGCAAGTAGTGAGTATTTACAATGCTACAATATAAATTAAGAAAAGAATCCGAAAAGTAGAAGTTTATTAATTATTATATTATTATTATAGATATTTCATAGTAAAAAATAATAACAAATTTATAAATGTACTTCAATTTCCTTTTTTGATTTGTTCGAAAGCTAAACTCCTCAGGAGTACTATAGGCTACAGTATAGGCTATATAACATTACTGACATAAGCACATTGTATGATATTTTTTTTTCAATTTTATTAGTTCTGAGCAAAATCCGCGACACCGTATATCTGTTTATCTATAAATAAATTACAATAAGGCATTTTGTTACAGAAAATTGAAACTTGCAAGGTTGAAATTTATACTGAAATAATTGAGCAAAATCTATCATTAAAAGCTTTTATAGTATTTAGTTTAGACGTATACTTTTCGATAAAATATAAAATTAAAGTAATTCAACGCTCTGTTTACGGCTAGCCTAGGCTTGAGTCGCACAGGTCGCCTTTGCCACCGATGACATGAAGCAGATACGTAGAGCTTGCACGTTTTCAGAATTACGAAAAAAAGTTGTGATTTGACATGATTGAATGTATCAATCTGTTGGCAAATGCATAGTAAAACCATTAAAGGTGGTATGCGGGCGAAGCCGCGAGTGGGCCGCTAGTTTTTTATATAAATAAGTAGCTACGTAGGGTATAGGTTGCATTAATATGCAATATTTTTCGTAATCTACACTTACATCTATATATCCTACATAGAATTGAAGTGCCTGTCGGTTTATATGTATAGAAATATATAAATGATAATTAAATCTTTTGGGAATAAATTTAATTTTTCTCGCAAAAATTGTAATATTTTAAAGAAAAAATCTTAGTTATTTCACATCTATCTAGATAGACGGTAATAAACACGCTCTCGTCAGACACGGTTATTTCCGCGAAAACCCGATCCTGCGGGAATTCCGGGATAAAAAAAGCGTATACGATGCTCTGCAACCTCCTCTATCCTTCCTAGTCCTTTAAAAATTGGTTCAGCTCTTCTGGAGATTAGTACGGATAAACAAAAAGATGTCTGTTTAAAAGACGAAAATTTTTAATTTGTTTGTTTGTGTTTTGGTATTGTGCAAATAACTGTCTCTGTTAACTAATTTTAATTATAAACACTTGGAAAAACACTGTTTTTTTTAAATCACAGGCAGATCATACTAAAATATTTAACCTATTCACCCTAAATACACTTAAATAATATTATAGAAATATTCGTATAGTTCAAGCGGGTGAAACCGCGCCGCCGCTGTTTACTAATAAAGTAGCTAATAATTTAAATACCAATATACTCAATGAGGGTTACTAGCACTAATTATTAACATCCGTAACTAATGTTAAATTATATATTTACATTATCTAAATAAATATATTTTGCTTAAATGGAATGTAACTAATTTATTTGTTTCTGTCATTATTAGATTATATAAATTTGAACTTTATTTATTACTATTAACCCCTACATGGCTTCGCCCGCTTCTTCTACATTTTTTTTATATTATCATCTCAATTACCGACGATATATAATAACAATCATTTTAAAGACAATATCCATACATAGATAGCTAAAGTTTTAGCCAATTCAATAAAAGACTTATGTTGTTCCTGGAGTGGGAATCGAAGCCACAACCTGTCGCGTTTAGCCTCTAAGATTAATCTGTAGCTCGAATATAGAAATATAGACCGAGATCAATTTACTTTGTATATTGCCGGTACCGGAACAGCAGCTATTCTATACAATCACTAGGAATTTTATTCATTACCTAGGTAAAGTACGTAATGGACAAATTATTTCTAATATTTCATATATTGCCTCTACGCCCCAAGTATTTTATACATTGCCGAGGTATTGTAAAAAATACCTGAATTATACAGATTACCAGTAACATAAATATTATAAATTTTTCGTTCTCTTAACATTATGGGGCTGTGGGTGGAATACAAGCTAATATTATATTTTATTTGATAAAATTTGGCCTCGTTATCAGATCGATGAAATAACAATAATTCATTTCCTTCATGGCAAAATAACCCACAACCGTCGCATTTACATACAGGCGCTATGCAGCTGCGCTACGACAGCCTCTTTTCATTTGATAATTTAAATAAATAAATAAAAAAAATACAAAAAAATAAATACAGCGTTTCCATTCAAATCTTTGCTGAATGTATCTGAATAATTAAAATACGCAAGAATATGCGTCGCTTAAAACTTTTATCGCTCGATGCGAAAGTGCGAAAGGGCCGTTCCACAAAGTTTGTCATAATGATACGCGGTTAAATATATACTATATAAATTTATATATATAACAAAATAGAGACAAAAATATGTATAATTTATTTATTATATATATATATATATATTATTTTTATATATATATTTTTTTAATTAGTTGACTATTTTTTTCAATAACAGTTTAGTCAACTTCACGGTTATCCCTGCATATAGCAAGATAGTCAGAGAGAACCTAGTGTCAAAGGCTCCTTTCTCCGCTCTTCGTCCATTTTTAAGATAATACTTGCTAAATGCATACCAGAGCGAAGAAATGGGAATATACATTTAAATAAATACTTCATTTTCTCGAGTGGGGATCGAACCCACAACCAGTCTCGTTTTTCAGTTACACTTTATGCCCACGACCAACAACCAACACACTCTGTGTATAAGTTATATAAGTATATACAGTCTTGTAATTCGTTTAAATCTATTCTTATATTTAAATCGTAACGGATCGGTACATACATATATATAGAAAATATACATGTGAAAAAAATATTCTTGGTGGCATTTAATAATGTAAAAGAATAAAAAACAATGATTTTTTTTTTTTAGTTTGTGCGTTTGTTCGCGTTAATCTCAGAAAGGCTTACACCGTTTAATTGTAGTTTTCACTATTGTATTATGGCAAGCTTTCTAAAGAATGTTGTTCGATGAAATTGCTTTAAATAACTATTTTATCTATTTAGCTGAAATTTTACTTTTCAATATAGGTATAGATATTGTTTTTAAAAAAATATATTATTATTAAAAAACGAAAATAATACTTATTTTAGTTTTCTATAAGTAACAAGTATGGAACAATACTTTAAAAATGTTCAAAAAACGTTTAAAAAACGAAAATAATGTTTATTAGTAAATTAATAATTATGTACTTTAAGAGGACGAAGCCGCGAGCGGGTCGCTAGTTAATAGATATATTAGTTCATTATTTTACTGCTTCTTACCCTAGCCCACTGTGCCACAACATTGCTATTATTTATATCTAATATTAATATTATATAGAAAATTGCTATAATTAATAGAAATGAGAGCACATAAATGTCTACACGTTTTGCGAGTTCATTCACTCAAATCTTAGAGATTTGTATTCTTTTGACTGACAAAATGATTTATTCTTGCATATTGTTGCAAATATATAGTGGAATTAAACAGAGAAACTTGACACTAAGTTTCCTCACTTCACTGCTATATACAAGATACAATAAGTAACTAAAAAATAAAATATCAATACCATATTAAAATCTTCACAAAAGAAGCTCCAACCATTATATTGCACGTATAAATGTGACGCATTCATAAATTATTAAACATATTCGCTTTTGTTTCGGTGTATTCGAGTAAAAAAATATATATAATAAAACACGATCTTTATTGGAAACCTGTACAGTCTACATGTTAAAGTGAAAATTTCTGTGTTTTAATAATGTATATGTATTGCAACAAAATTCAATGCTATTTTGATACGCTTACGTTGTAAACTGACACACACGCACACAACCACACGTAGAAAAGAAAAATACCTATTTAAAAAACGTATAACAATATGAATGTCCAGGAGGCGCGGGTTCGAGTCCCGCTACGTTTAATTTTTTATTCGTTTTCTAAATAAGTATTGAGGTATTTTTGTTCTTTGTGTACTAAGAAAATGATTTCAATTTAATTTTAGTGTATATAATACTATATACATACTAATACTATATATTAATATATTTATAGTTATGTTATAATGCTGAAGCTTGTTTGAATAAATGCGCTAATCTCCAGAACTATTTACTGGTTTGAATGGAAAATAATATTTTTGTGTTGGATCATCTATTTATCGAGGAAGAAAAATATTATCTGTGATGCACAATGGTGGATTTATATACAATACCATATATATTATCTCAATCCACTAAGAGGCACAGAAAGAGGCAATATTTGGAATATAGTCATATTCGTTTTTTCTCTATAATATCTATCTACTTTATCTTTATATGTGCTGCATATATACATATAATATAATGAGTCCCAAAACAATAATTTAAAAAAAAAAGTGTTTATCAGAGTATCTGTACGTTTGTGCACGCTGGTTTCAGAAACTGCTTAGTACAACACGTCTGTAGTTTGACAAATTTCCCTTGACATTTAATATTTGTTTTATTCGAATCAGTTCAGAAATTA
>DWMY01001259.1:0-15675 GCA_018249775.1 Heliconius hecalesia formosus | reverse complement strand
CTGCAAAGTGTTCGAAACGTCGGGTTTCCAAAAATGTATAAAAAAACAAAATATACGCGATTAATCCGGTTAAAATAGTTTTATTTAAAATGTGTAATAATCGTGAAAATCAAAGAACTTATTATGTTTTATCAAATTGCATTTACATTTTATAATTTTTTATTCACCGTCAAATGATATTATAGTTAAACAAATCTTCGCATGATAATTTTTTGCGTGGACTTTAAGATTTGTACTGGAAACTTAGTTTTTTTCTAGTTTCAAACAGTTTTAATTAAATAAAATCTTTATAAAAGTAAACATTATTTAAATTATGTATTATAGCCGGCAACGGAAGTGCCTTAATGGAACCGGAGTGTCTAGATTGCCAGATTCCCTCTGTCTACCCGGTTATGTGCAATATACAGCGTAAAGCTGAAGATAATAGAGGAACAGCGTCTAAACTATAAACATGATGATGGTGAGAGAGTGGAGCAATTCACATGGTGCAAAAATTTTCACCTTTCCTTCTGTGCGGGAATTATCGTGCAACTGCTTTTTTATCTATTTATGACATTGCGATTTAGACCAAATGCAATTAAACTTAATCTTAGACCAAAAAACAATTATGGCTCTGATACAAGATCACCTAATCATAAGTGCGTAAGTTCCCCGCTCAAATTATATACAACACATTATGTCCTTCTATATTCCAATAGGGACACTCATACATTAATGCATGTATATTGCTATATAGAGCTTAGAAGTTATAAGCTCTAGCTACTGTATAATAATCGCAAGACTTCCTCATTCTCCATAAGATAAGCTCAGTCGTACAATGCAGTGGTACAGTGCGTTGCCCCGAACGGGATAGGCGGGCGGAGCGCGGGCCGTGCCTGGCGACTAGCCTTAATTGAATAATCGCATTCACTACCGCACTGCACTTTTGCAGGCCACTTTAGATACGAGTCTATGATATTCGCAAATAGTGAATCAACTTCTTTCGGTTGCTAAAACAATTAATTATTATTAAATTCTTGAGCAGTATGTCTACGTATATTAGATATTGTCGTGTCTTCAAGTATTGGAGCGGTACAATGGTAGGTCCTGACTTTGTGATCTTAAGTACCGATTTCTAACATAATATTCTTCTAATAAGACAAAAATTGATAAACGAATTGAGTCATCACTCGGTTCTTTCCACTTATCTCGTATGTTGAAAATACTTAAAAATAAGAAAAAATCGGGCACGCCAACACAATAAGACAAAAGAATGGCAAAAAAGATTTATAAAGCAAGAGTGAGTGGTAACATAGGCACGTAGAGATCTCTTTTAATTTTCGAGAACACAGTATTGAGAGTTTGTGCTCTCTGTTTGAAAAGGTCGACAGTGGACGAATCAACAGAGAAATGCAGAGATCAAAGCCTTTGCGCTCTGTTCTCTCTTGGGTTATATATAGATAAATAAAATAAACAAATAATGACCATAAATAGTGCGTCCACATCTGACATCATTAGATATAACTTAAAGACGTCATTGAGAAGTGTGCGAAACAAAATAAAACCGTTGGAGCAATTAACTTATGTTCCAGACACATGCTTATTTTTTCACTGACATATCCTTTGTCATCAATTACATTTTTTTAAATTACAGCTATTTATTAATTAAGATTTGACTAACGTCGAAATAATTGAAACTTCATTATTTATATAGTATTCGGCAATTACATTAATCTAATTTAATTAAGTAATTGATTAAAGTCACATTTTCTATAATATCTATACGCTCACCACATAATATAAACAGAGGAAACCCAGTATTACGACACTCCGTCTTCTCTCCGCCTATAGATAAAACCTCGAAACTCACGTTTAAGACTTATAAGTACTTCTATGTCATAGTATTTAGTCATTTGAAATTAGTACAATAAAAAAATCATTTCATTTAGGTACAACATTGTGTGCATTAAGGATAAGCTTACACAAGGAAAAACGACCCTCGGATATAATACCAACCTATAATACATTTGTGTAATATTATGAGTTCGAGGGATCTTTTATGAGCTTTCCCTTTATGGATCACAAGCGATATGAAATGTAGGAAAAATAGGTTTTTATTATTGAAACTTTTTATATTACCTACACTGAAACAAATTCTTGATCTTATATCAATATAGTTACGTTCTTTATAAAATAAATATATAATACTATAAATACGTTTTTTTTTCGCTATTACCAACATAGCGTTGGTAATAGAAAAAAGGTCGTCTTCTTGTCAAAAATCTTGTCATAAGAGAAAATTAAGAGAAAATATATATATATATATATATATATATATATATATATATATATATATATATATATATATATATATATATATATATATATATATATATATATATATATATATATATATAAAACTTGTCCGTTAATGAGCGTCTAACAAACGATGCAGATACGAATCTACTTAGAAAGTTAAAATTTGGCATATAGATAGGCTAGGGATTATAGGGGAGCTCTAAGACATGATTTCCTACGGCAAATTCCTATTCCGGATTTTTGTTATTCATACAAAAAAAATACAGTCGACAAGCGACAAGAGCAAGAAAAGCCAGTACATTGCATAGACAAAATCAGCATTTTATATTTGTAAAATAGGCGAAATATAAATAGATATATAATAAAGTGACCTAACACCAAGTTTGTTAAATATTAACAAATAATAAATATTATATAATAGCATAAACCAATAACCTTCTTTTTTTATGTACAAATGTTAAACGAACAGTGTTTTTTATAGAAACCAATACCATATACAATAACGGACTCGTCGAGTTTCGTAATAGCCCTTTAAACAGTAGCGTGAGGACAGATTGCAATTTGCGTAAATGGAAGTTCTGAGACGTATGCTCAACTTGACCCAATCGTGTATGCGTAGGCGACCGGTACTGGTGCCCAAAAACTAGAAAATACAATCGATTTTGCCCTTTATCACTAAATAGATAAGAACTAGAGTACTTTACTTCGTAAATTGGTTTTTGTGTTTCACCTCTCTATGTTGGTGTACCTTTGATTGACGTTGAGGAGCTGCTAACGTCGCTTCAGCTGAGCCCTTCACATAGCGACGGATATAGTCACACGTGTGGGCGTTATGTTGACATTAACTTATTATATGTTGCTAAAGGATTTTCGTATAGATTATTGTTCTTAGAAATGTTTATTACAACCGTATTAGTAAACGCAGAAATATATTTGGTTATAATGGAATCGCCATAGTGGCTCTACGCATGATGTTTACTAGTTCGATTGAAACTGAAGGAAACACCAGGCTAGCCAACAAGAGCGTCTGTAAACGCGACAGGTTTTGGGTTCGATTTCCACTCGAGAAAATGAGTGGGAAACGAAAGTGTCTAATGGGTATAGAGTGTCTTAACACTAGGTTTTCAGGCCTCTGCCTACTATGCTATGTGCGGAATACAGCGTGAGGATTAAAAAAAGGAACTAGAAAAGGAAACACATATTTGCCACAAGCCTGGTTTGGTAAACTTTAATAGGTTTTAGTTGAAGGCCTGTAAAAAGCCATATTTTATGAAAACATGTAAAACGATAATGATGATATGAACACTTATAGAAGCCATACAATACAAATATTAAAGATTTTTCTAGTTCTTATAACTAACTTGTACTACCAAGCAAAAAACTCGGAGACTAACCAAAGATTTACTGTAAATCTATCGCGTCACGCTACAGTTACAATTTTTCGGTATCGATTTTTGTCAAAATTGCGTGTTTTCAAGTTATTCGATGTAATTTCATTTTATTATTGCTTTTCATTTGTTTTATAGTAATTTTTGTGAAACATTTGATGTTGGTATCATCCTGTTGTAAAGTTATGCTTATAACGTTAGTAAATAGGTACACTATTTAATTTACATAAAATGTGGCCCAGTTTGACTGTTCTTGACGAATTTGGCGGAATGTGGGGAACGGAGTGTCTTAACACTATATTCCCTCTGCCTACCTCTGATACAGCGTGAATCTGATTTAGTTTTGTCTAGTCTAATTTGTATAGTCTAACTACAACATTGTATATATGCATTTTGATAGCTATACGATGAGCGCTACAGATGAGCCGGTCACGCGCTGCGGCGTGCTCCGAACAATAGGGCTCACGAAAGTATGGAAATCTACATAAATATTTGAATATAAAAGAAGCATGTCGATGTCGGGCTTGTTCAAGATATTTTCCTTTTTATAGGGAGCTTTAGTTTTAGGAATCAATTGGCAAAAGAATGTTTTTTTTTTATTTCTGAGCTATATTTTTTTCTGCATAGCTTCTAATAAAAACATAAGTAATAAAAGTGGCAGTTATGACTATGTATATTCGGACCAAATTCGTCATACCAAGTTACAATACAATCTTCGAAGACTATTTTATTAAAATATTTATACGCCCGTTACACTTATCTAAGGCTCGTAAATTTTGAAACGATCTCTATAAAACAGATCCAATCTAACCACGCTCTCGGACGTATATGGGCTGAGTATGGCCTGTGAAGTCGCCGCCACCCTGAGTGAGCCGCCGCGGGTTCAAGGCTTCATAACCGGACCGTACTCTGGGCCAAAGCGATTGTATTCCAAACTTTTCCCATGACAAATACTTGCAATATACCGATTTCACGCATTTGAAAAGCAGATTAAGCATTGTTATAAATTCAACAAGCAAATATAGATAAACTATTAACAATCAACGTGATTCGCCCTCTAAATGAAAGTGAACTAATCTTAATCAAATATTAACAATTTTTGCTAAATCAATATAGACTTTTAGTATATTAGACTGTTAGTTATTTATTAGTGTTAAGAAAATTTGAAAATTCCACAAATTATGACTTATTTCTTTCATTCTAGCAATACGTATTTGAGATTTACATAACTGAAATATGACTATTCCAATACTATACTACAATTACTAGAAATTAGTGCAATTTAGTGCAAGTTAGTGGAAAAAAATGTGATAAACACCATTTCTGCATTCATTGCGCACTTTGAATTGTTGGATGCTAGATGGCGAAATATTTTGTACTCAGATTCGGGATATTAGTATCACTGAATGTATGTTAAATAACGTTTGCAACATTTAAATACATATTCCATATGTTCTATCCTGCCTTCAATTTTCAAGATTACCAGAGGAATGAAATCCAAGTCTGTAGATTGCTATTGTGAATTTGTAATTATATTTATTTTATTTACAACACAATTTAAAATTATAAAATAATGAATCAAAACTTATAATGTACAAAACGTTATTTTGTCTACAATTGACCTTTAAAACACCGCTAGTCGTCTCATTACTCGATTTAGCTGAACGACGTAAATGACCAGACAAACTTATGGAGCCTTGTATTTTAATTACATATTTAACAAATAACCTTCAGCCTGTCATTAGTTTCAACGTCCCTTGTGATTTAAATCGGTATTTAAAATCCGTCGTCATAATGCCCAGCCAGTTCTTTTGTGTAAGTCAAGGCTGTGACATCTCCAAAGTTAATAACCAATTATTATTAATGTTGATTTTAAACCGTAAGTTCTATTTGCTGGCGCCTAACGCTTTCTAGATATGATAAGCTAAATAGGTTAATTTGTCTTAATAGGTAAGATAATCGTGTAGTTGTGTTGCTTTTGTAATTATTTTTGAGGTTACTTAGACTTATTATATGATTTTTCTAACATATAGATTTATTTAGTGAAAGTTTTTCTTTTCTTTTTTCTTTCTACTTCCGTTCCTAACATACTGCCGAATTATGGACATATTGCGCGTTGAGTGGCTAATCTCACCACACACACTGTCCTTTTACCAGTTACCAGAGCGAGGAAAATGAAAATATTAAATATTTCATTTCCTCGAGTGGGAATCAAATCTATAACCTGTCGATTTTAGAGTCACATGCTCACGACTAGCCACAATGAGTGTATATTTTTATATTTTATAGTTAAAATTATATTTTTGTCAACAGATATTTGAGCCACCATGGCTTACTACCGCTGCGGGCCAACAGCGATCGGAAGCCGTGCTTCCTGGTCGGTGACCATGGAGTCCAAGCTCGACCGCATAAATTACGACAGGATCTTCAACGCCTTCGAAAGGACCAACGCCTTTGAATACGTCAGGAACACTTTCGAAGGAAAGCAAGAGGAAAGGCACGTTGGACACGGCGATATAGTGGTTAATAGGAAGATGTCCAGCAGTTTTGAAAGGGCTGATTGTGCCCTCGCCGCGCAAACACCATGTGATGATGATGAAGACTTCTATAGAGAAAAGATTTTGTACTCGCAGGCGAGGCAACTGTTTCCCTTACAAGAGGATCTTGCTGATTGGATCAATAAGACTATAGGTGAGTTATATTTCTTTTTGGTTACTCTATATTAATAAAAGAAATGATGGTGAAGAGATTGTAAATAGAATATTTTATTAGTCCTAGATGAATATAGACCACAATATCTATGTAGTATCAACGTCGATAACTAGTTAGACATTACTTGTAAATTGCGACAGTAAATGCTAAATGAATTAATTAATTTACATACATTTAATTTTTGATAAATTAATATTACATTTAGTCCATTCGCATAAAATATATTAAAATAACAACCCAAATATAGCTAATATATCATTACTAATCATAGGTGACGAATATAATTGACAATTATAAACATTCCATTAAGGCTATACTTTCGTTAAGTTAATAAATGAAATGTAATAATTTTTCGCAACTCATTACTGATAATCAAGTCTAAGCAGATATCAAGTCTGATATAGGTCTTGAAATGCTATTTTCATTCAGAGACATACAATTTATAAATATAAGAGGCATTTCAAGATCGATCTTAGAGTTGAGAGCGGCGTATAAATACAGGCCTAGGTTAAGTTTTAAAGGTATTGCTATTACATAATGCTCGTTAATGGGCTTAGACGCACTCACGATGCAATCATTGACGTATCCGTTAGTACTACGATGTGAATAATTATATTGCCTTCACTAAGGTTTCATTAAATTATATATTGCAGCCTTCTCTAGAGCATCGCAAAACAAAGAAGGTACTTAGAAATGTTAAAAATTAATTAGAAATAATGCAAATTGCTAATGGAGTAATTTACCTAATTTAAATAAAAGCTCAAAATCTAAGTTCGATTAAAGCAAGTGAATGTAGGTTAGGTCTTGTATCTAAATACAGTTTTTTTTCATTCAAAATGTAATTTATACAATTATAATCTCATTCTTATGTGCAGCCATTTTTCAAATTACTCCAACAAAAAACGTTACAATATGTATAATATTTAAAATAAATAATATTTTTATAACGTTACGTTACGCTATTATAATAAAACACAACAAAATTTTGTTAACCCTATTATCCTAGGAAGAATAAGCTAATCCAATGTATCTAATAGGGAAAGATGAATAAGGAAATCTAACAAACTGATAATTTGTAAGTCTAACGCAAGGCGGGCATTAGTTAGCGGCGTCCTTTGAGAGGTCGTCAACATCGGTAATTACACTGTCGTACGATACATCGTACAAGTCTACAATACGTACAAGTTATTGTAGATTGATTGACTCAGCATATTTCATAATTATAGTGTTTATAGAAAACGTAATAAACGAAGCCGTAATGGCAACGCAATGGAGCAGTGTTTGAATATAAATGCGGTGGTTATGGGTTCTTGCTCTTCTCGCGGAATGTTTTAAATTATTTTGATTTAACTATTAAGTGAGACTAAGCGCGGTTTTAGTTTTGCCATTCAACACGCAATGTCTTTGAATTGGGCGGAATGCGAGGATCTGAATATTTTAACACTAACTCCTCTGTTTTCTCTGCTGTGCGAGAAAAGTTATGAAGCTGATTGTAATGTAACTTCATTTTCTTGGAATATTAATCTACCATAATTTTTCACATTTTCGTTTATTTTTCCAAATGTTGTGCTTAGCTCAATTAATTCATTTTACGTTTAAACGTTAACAAGATAAACAAATATTATCGTAGCGTAATTGGTTGATTGATTTAAACTGATTCAAAATTAAATGCAAAGAAAATAATTATGCTAAGGGAATATGATATAATATAATATTTGAAATAATATAATATTTGAAATAATTTTGATTTTGCAATCTGATCAAGTTAAAGATGCAATGTTGCTAAAAAGTATTAAATGTGACGAACAGAGTACTACATCACTAGGTTCTTTCCGCCTTTGAAGCTTAAATATTGTTAAAAATATTATTACTTATTTGTAAATTTCTGAATAGATTTTCAAAATCTAATAAATCTGTGTTCTTAAATAACGCTGTCCTATGTCACTATTAAAAAATATCTCAAACTACCATATGTGTACGTACCATCGCCAATCTACAGACACCGTAACAAATGATTTTACGAGTTTCTCTGTCCTGAATAGCGCGGATATGAACTGACTGCCCTCGATCGTGCCTCCTGTGCTAAAGTGCCTTAATGTAGCATTTCCATGTGTTGGTTTTTGCATAGTAAGCTATTTACTAATAAAACTATTGATGATGATAGTGATTTCGGAAGTAACAATTTTTTTTTGTTACTTGCCTTCTGTTCAGTATATTTTAATTTGTCTTTTAAATTTTAAAATCAAACTTATAATGAGTATTTCCTAAAGGGATAAGGCCCTTATTTATAAACCGCTCTCAAGTCTAAGGTCGATCTTGAGATGCAGTTGTCATCTATAGATGCTAATAAATCTATGAATGAAAACGGCATCTCAAGCTCGACATCATGCTTAAGAGCGATATATGTACGGGCCTAAAATACTGATCTAATTACCAACTAGTAGTTGGCCGTTAAATTAGTGCAAAAATATTCGATCTGATGAAATATCATAACAAAATTGTAAGTGACAATTATGCTGTCAAGTGCCATTTGAGGATGCTTGATATTCGGGCAAAGGTTTGTTTTCGTTTTCATAAATGCAGCCACAAAATCGGTGAAACCCAAAGAACAGAATGACTTTTCACTTCCCTAATACCTTCCCCACAAAATTTAAAAAATACGTAAATATAAAATATTCTTAGTCAACACAAATAGTATCGAAGTAGAAATGTTCCGATGTCAAAAATAGCTTGCACAAGTGTTACAATGATTTCTATTTATAAATCGATTGTTAATAATAACAGCACGTGGCGATTATGTCACTGTGTCCATATAGAGTGTGTTTACTCATCAACAAGTGCTCAGGCAAGTAGTGGAGTGCCCGTGGGTGGGCTAATGAATGGACTACTGCGCGTTATAAATCGTTACCAATTAATTTTGCATATTATCAGACATACATACGTTAAAACGTTTCATTATCAGTATTATTTACAAAATGATGTTTATCTTTTTTATTACTCTTGAGATTTTAAAGTTACTTTCTAATCACGTTTTAACTAAAAAAAATAATCCAGTAATTACATTTTACACGTTTTTCCTCACCAAGCAGGGCAGGCAGAGGAAACTTAGTGTTAAGACATTACGTCCCGCAGTTATTCTTCACGCATTGCACGTTGATTGACAGAACCTGAACGCCGCGCTTAATAGAAATCCACAATTTACAAGATAAATTTTATTAACCTAACTTTGTTTAAGTAAGTAAGGGTATTTTTACTTTGAATTTGATACACCAAACGAAAGTTTTTTAAATAGAAACAGGGACACGAATTCCATTCAAAAATTCGTACCCATAAACATCTTGTGCAGTGAGGCATGTCCCATACAAGTACGCCTCAACATAACAACAATTGAATCTTTATTTAGGTCACTATTAAAGTCAATTAATGAAAAGGACCATATTGGTATTGTTTTTTACAATAACTTATGACAAAAATTCTTTGTAAACTCGACGATTATAGTTTCGATTCTCATTCGGGGAATTAATTGTTTTCATTTCCTGACCTAAAGCGCGGCATTGAGTTCCGCTACTCGAAAGGCAATATGTCAAATAAATGTCCAAGTTTGTTAAAAAACAGTAACTTTAGAATACACTTCAATAATAAATACTACATACCTAAATATCAAATGACATTTACCTAATTTGTTTATTTATACACATCCGGTAACCGTACTCCGTCCGTACTACCGATGCACGATGGCCGAAACGTGCTCACGTCCGGTGCAATTAAACGCTCCACCGGCGCGGTGTCTGTCGATCAACGAACATTCCGTTACGGTTGTTACGTTACCTATGATTTAGTATTGCGCTTTACTGTTTGATTGATCTAGAAAAGAAAAGCTTTCTTCGTTTATTATATAGCTTTTGTTCTAGCTTTATACGTTTTAAAAACACTAAAAATGATAATATGACTTAGTTTTCTTTTTGTAAATTTAAAAATTTGTTAGTCTGCATATTTTTTAATAAGTTGCAGAAGTTCATTGTTTCTTTACTTAGACTAAATAAGTAATTTAAATATATTGAAAAATCAAGCTTTTATTATATAGAAGAGATTTAGTAATGTAATAATTTTATGAAAAACCGTCCCTCTCCTTCTAAAATTCTAACTGGACTACTCATTCAACAGAAATACATGACCGTTTAAAGTTACAAGGTAATTCTCATTTCTGATGACACAGTAGTCTCCAATTTTAATTGTAAAACACATAAACATACCAGTTAAGTCCCAATTGGTCGTGTCGTGGAAGATGAATTGTCTTAGACATACCACTAACTGGTTGTAACAATCTATCTTTGTTATATTACGAGGCAGCTATGACTGAAGCAAAATAAATCGTTCGTTTGTGGTCGTAATAACTTCTATTGCTTGTGTGTTTCTGACATAGGCATGTTGATTTTGTTTTAATATTTTGGAACCTTGATATCTTAATTATTGTTATAGAGAATGTCTAGAGATTTTTTTAGTCTTACGCTATATCCCGCATACATCCATATACCTAGGCAGAGAAAATAAAAATACTGTTAAGATACTCTGTTTTATACTTACTGCCCAATTTCATTTTAAAATTTAAAGTTATAAGCGTCTAATCTTTTATTTCCCACGTATATTAATTTATATCTAGACTAGAGTTTTTTCTTACTATTTATGTTAATAACATCAAATAGCAACACCTGCCAGCACATTCCCCGTAAATGAGTTACGTTGATTGTCTTTTGTACGTTGTAAGTAAGTACACGCACTAGGGACTGCAGGCACGAACTTAAAGCGACATAAGTCACGCCCACTGTCGCGATTACAGTGTCGTCGTGATGTCGGAGACACGTGCGTGCGATTAGGTCAATTATACACGAGAGAAATTTATATTTTTTTAATTACTGATTTAAAAAAATGCAGGCTCTAAGTTTATTAGAGACATGTGTTTGATATATACACTACTTACTTCTAATATTGTTGTAATTGGATAATAAATATTATGAAATAGTATGATAACTTATTCAATCTTCGAACTACGTGTCTTAATTTTCAACACTGCGCCACGAAAGTTACTTTTTTTCACTTTTCATATATCAAAATCTGAAAGAATTATTTATAAATTTTACGATATTTATATAAAAAAGTGAATAACGATGTTTCTTAACACTAAATTCTTTCTAGTTACCCTGCTGTTAGCGTGACACAGCGTGAAACTACTGTATGAACCAAGCCTAACTAATATATCTGTTAATTTACTGCATGAGAATCCGCCGCCCACTTCCTAGCTATTAAAGTAAACAACATCGACACGTATTAATTAATCAAACACAGAAGGACATTTGATAATAGATAGTATTATAATAATCATATTATTTAATGCACATTTGTCTCTAATAGTATCTGAATTAATGCGAGTTAAATTAGACTTTCATTAAAGGAATTGCTCAAAATCTTTATTTTTTTAAATAAGGCCGGGAATAATCTTTTTTTTTTTAACTTATTGAGCAAAGTGCGATTCTAGAATCGTTACATCTGTAGAATGAAACCGCTGTGGTACTGTGAAACGTAATAGTCATTGGTTTGGTGCCGACTGGGGGAATTATAATACAGTATTTATTTTCAATTCCCTGCTCTGCTACACTAAGCGCTATGTTGAGGTACGCAACGTTGCGAAAATTGAATGGAAAAAGGGGAACGGAGTGTTGTAACACTAGGTTCCATCTGCCCCCTCTATTATGCGGAAGAAAGTGTCAAGTTGCAGAAAAATATATTTCGTATGTAAGTTGCAAGTTTTTTTGCACTAGCTAGTGCAAAAAAAAATATGAAAAATGGAAAATATTATATTATAAAATTTCACAAATCAACTTTACATCCTTATTTAATACCAAATTATTAAATAAGGATGTAAAATTAACCAAAATTATTACTAAGAGACTATCATTGAACAATCTTCTCCATAACACTGACCTTATTATATTATTAAAAGTAGGCAAAAAATACTTAAATTTATGTTTTTTTCCGACGATAGAGGTCGGTGAAAAAAAACACTGGCTTAGTCTAGTAATAATAGTCCAAAATTATTGCGGACAAATACTCACTAATAATATTGAGGTCAGTAGTGGTGCAGGGGAATCACCGTGCGACTGAAAACGCCACAGGTTGTGGATTCTATTCCCACTCGAGGGAATGAAATATTTTCATATTTTCGCTGTGTTATCGAGGCAAGGCGCGGTGTTGAGTTCTGGCCGAACTCAACACACACTGCCTCAAAAAACGAAAATCGGCGGAAAATGTGAATGAAGTATCTTAACACTAGGCTTCCTTCCTTGTGTCTAACCAGGTATATGCAGGATACAGTCTAAAACTGAAAAAAAATATCACTACTTACCTCCACTATAACGGCGTCACGGCGGCGTTTATCCAATAACCTCTAACGCATCATAAGACCATATGAGGAGAACATTGTCCAACAAAGCGTGAAATATTTACACGTAAACCTTTTAAAACAGTGTTTTGTATGAAATCTTATATATTATTGTTTAAAATATAGAGAACGTTAGTAAGCTATACGCACAAATCGCTTTCTTGTCTCCAAAGACCATTTAGGCAGTTAAGGCAATAGTCACGACATTTCATTACACGGCGAGGTCCAATTACCCTCGTGCTATATCCTCAGAACAATCACATATGAACAAGCAAATTGCAACCTTAGTACCGAGACTTAGAAGCAAAAATCGCGATTACAAAGTTAATAAGATAATAGATTACGATTTAGCGCATTGTTTGATATTTTCACGCATCGTGGCGACTGTCGGCGAGATGTTGGTATTGAAGATGTTATAGTTTTGATACAAGTTTTTAGCTTCGTGCTACATTCTGCATATAGGAGAGCAGGAAGGGGGAACAGTAGTCAAGACTCTCCGTTCCTCAACTTTGATTTCGTTTAATTTTCGTAACATTGCGTGTTGAGTAACGGAATTTAACACTGTGTTATTGTCTTTATACCAGAGTGAGAAAATGAAAATAACCCATTTTTGCAAATAGGAAACGAACGCTGACGCGGTGCCGTTGTGCCACGTCAGCCTCAATTCTGCTTTATGTTATAAACGTCTTGAACTTTAGACTCTTTTCTTATTATCGTTATCTAATATTTATTTTACTTTTGGTACATATATTCATTAAATTTAAACTATTGGTCTTAATTAAAACTAAAAATAATGGTCATGCAGATTCATGCAGATTTCACATTTAGAACTGTTTTATTATATTAAAATATAATAGAAAATATCTAAAATAATTTAAATAATCCACAATACATAAAAACTCTCGGTGTGTGGTTCTTCCGAAACCAGCTTCGTATAATGGTGAATAACAATTAATAATGTAACAACAAGGGCGTTCCCAATCTCAAGTTGGTACTCTGCATATTACTTCCCTCTTATAATTCGATGAAATAGCCATTCAGCATGATCGTAATAGATCAAGTGCAGCATCGACATCGTCACGTCTGACACGTGCTCTCTAAGACTAAGGGTCTAAGAGTGTCTATAGATCATGAAGAACAACTATTCTGAAATTTGCGTTAAGTGTGAACTTATTTTAAACTTTTGTTAATTAATCTTTTTCAGTTTAAGTAGAATTATTATTTTTATAAAAGATAAGACCGGGTTGAATAAATGAAAGAAATTTAAGTATATATAAAAATATTTTTTATTACGTTGTTAATTAGTTAACAATTTTATTTTATTTATTAAGATTTACAAAAGCTCACCCAATAGTAATTTACTTTAATACCTAATATGTAGTTAAACACAACTTACAACGTCACCTTAAACTATAAACTGTTTAGTATTGGGCAATAGTAATCGGGATGACTTCATTTAATTTAGGCATTTAGGACACCTTTAACGGGCAAATTAGGGGCAAGATGTGTTCGTGTTGAAAACCACCTCCCACTCGCGGCCTCCAGACGCACTGTGGAAAATAAAAATTAACCTATGTCACCAGTCTATATGAGTATCCGCCGTTTTGATCCTATTTGAAACTATGTAGGTATGCTACTTTAGTATTACACAATATGTCGGAAACCTGATGCTGTCCACTTGTGTTCCACTTGACGGTGTTACAGTATGAGTTTATTGCCATGTGCGAGAGGGAAAGAAGAAAAGTACCTATATTATATTATTCATTAACCAAGATAAAATATTATGGCACAGTTGGTAACTGCAGACACGAAACAAGCGCAGATTCAATATATTGATATTATTGATATTTTAATTCTTTCGGTTTATATACACAAGAATGCAGAGTTAACCTTCGATGTTTAGATCTTGATACTTCTAAATTCACAAAAATAAAAATGCAAAAAAAATTGAGTAATGTTTGAAATATTGAGAAAATAATTGATAAGTTTCAAGCTTGGATCGACCTTGTTATTATCTATATATTAGTAAGTAACGCTAACTGTCTTTAAGGAATAAATATGAATAATCATAAATTTAAATGCTATTTATAACTTATATATATAAATGTATTTTATTTTTCATTATATATAATTTTTATTATATCTAATAGTATAACGCTTATTCATAACTACGAAAGTGTTATGCTAAGCTATGCTGTTTTGAGCACATCCTGAATTCTATTCGCGAACTACCGCTAGAAACTGCGGAAGGATCCATGACTCATTGTGTCATATACTTACATATTATAATACCGCATTGATACACCACTTATAAGTATCGGTATTGTGTTCGAGACATGAATGTACAATCATGTGGGTTAAAGAAGAAGAGACAGAAAATAAAAACTACGTTACATTACCCAACATATATCTACTATAATTAAACTGTAGTTAAAATAGTTATATGTAATATAACGCGGCGTTGAGTTTCGCCACTCAACATGCAAAAATTAAATTAAATATCTTGAAATTGGGCGGCAAGTGGATAAAAGATTGTCTAAATACTTCAACACTGGGTTTCCTTTACCCTGCTACTTGCGGGTTACAGCGAACAGCTAAAGTAATTGTATACAATTATTTTATTAAAATAAAAACATACAAACAAATTTGGGAATAGAAATACTTAACAATTAAAATTAACTAAACGCGGACCCAACATTATATTTTCAATAGTCAGTACAACATTATTAAATGTAGTTAGTATTTATGAACTAAAACATTCCGTTATCCACGTTCTATCGTAGCAGACGTTTAACGGCTGTAATTCACTCGACGACAAAGTCAAACCGTTGCAATTTCATA
>DWMY01001258.1:0-15679 GCA_018249775.1 Heliconius hecalesia formosus | reverse complement strand
ACTGCAAAGTGTTCGAAACGTCGGGTTTCCAAAAATGTATAAAAAAACAAAATATACGCGATTAATCCGGTTAAAATAGTTTTATTTAAAATGTGTAATAATCGTGAAAATCAAAGAACTTATTAACCATTACTTACTGTATAGTTTGCTGTCTTGATAATGGAGAGCAGAGAGACATCTCTTATTTTTGTGCATTTGTGCAATTGTTTCAAGAAATACTAAATGCTTGACTTTTATATAAAACACATATCCTTGTAAGATTCGTATTTATAAAGCGTTCTCAATTGTGAGATCGATCTTGAGAACGATGTTGAGAAGGTGTTTACATTTATTCATTATAATCTATAAAAAAAACGGCATCTCAACATCGCTCTACATCGCTATACAACAACGGAAATTTAATTCAAAGCAGTAGTTCCGAAGATATGCGTCTCCAAACAGACAAAAAAAATCCTATCTTATTCTATTAGTGTTTTTAATCTGAATCTGTAACAAAAAAAATATTTCAAAAATATTTATTAAATACTAATTGCAAATATATTCATATCAAGTAAACCAATGCTTATCTTAATAATGTTCAACTTTAGTGTTACTTACCTGTAATTGTGAAGTCAAATAAATAAATTATTTATGAAAAATATCATTTCTTTCAAAAATATTTCGTCAATAAAATTGAACATCACTTATCACATTCGCCCGCTTGTACTACATGATTATTGATTTAATAAACACAATTGACTGACAACTATAATGACTTCTAATATGAATTGTTTACAACATTATCATAATTTTTATAAGGATTTTTTTGATTTTTTTTATGATTTATGAAGGTAACCTTGACCATCAATTCAATTTTGTTTACTTTATTATTTGTACTTTGAACAATATTAATTTAGAAATATTTAATTTATCAACAGTTATATAAACAAGACGTTTCGAATGTTATTCTTTAGCCAAGAATGTTACCAGAGCGATTCTGAAAATGAGGCTTTATGCACAGCGCCATCTATTGGGCTTAAAATTAAACTGTAACTGTTCGGACAGTTAAAAAATGCCACTTTTCGTTCATTCAAATGACGATAACTTTTTTTGTAATTTACCGATTTTGATGAAACAAACTTTAAATATGCTAAGTTAAAACAAAGCAATTGGTGAAAATTTTAGATAAATTGTTTCAGTACTTTCGGAGATAATGACGTGATCATACATACAAACAGACAGACAACAAACTAAAAATAATATTTTTGCTTTCTATTATTCTTTTTAAATGTCCATTCATCCATTTTAGTCAAAATTACTAAATGTATAGACAAAATATTTTTACTGTTTTATTATATAACAGATAAGGCAATAATTTCAAAATATTGTAGTAACTTTGTTAAGACACACTAAAGACATATGTTTATTTATTAAATAGCAAGCGTACATAGAGCGAAAATATCTGACTTTTTTAAGCTAATTTTTAAAAGGTTAAGCGTAAAATATTGATTTTGCCGCGCTTTTCCCTTGGCAACACAGTGAAGAAATAAATATATTAATAAATAATAATTTAATCCGATGAGTGGGAATCGAACCAACAACCGTCGCGTTACAGTTACACGCTTGTGCCCCTACGCCACGACGACCTCATTTGTATTCGCCGCTCATATACTCTGTTTTAATCGATAATAGGGTGTCGATTTCTGGACATTTTCTCTATTTTTGATCAGTAAAAACATTTCAAAAATATTTTCAGGTGAGCAAAACAAATATTTTGTAATTTAAAACATCATCAAATAAATCAGTTTCAAGCTGTATCCAGCACACAGCAGGGTAGGCAGAAGGAACCTAGTGTTAAGAGACTCCCTTCCCTTTCTGCCGAATTCTGGAGGTATTGCGTGTTGAGTGGCAGAATTCATCGCCGCAATTAGCCTCGACGCCAGAGCGAAGAAATGGAAATTTAAATATTTCATCTCCTCGAGTAGGGATCGAACCCACGACCAGTGGGTTTGACTGGCCTCAACGCGTACTTACTAAGTTTAAAGTGGACCTTTTAGAGGTAACGCCATCGAAAGGTACATAAACTTCTCACCTACGTTAAAGTAGAAACGCTCTTATTGTATTATTAAATATGTTTTTAAGAATAATGTAAAAAAAAAAAATTATTATTGCCAGACCTTTACGCGGGCCTCTACTCCCGCCAAACGTTCTATAGGTTGCTTAAAATTGGGGGCAAACTATATAAAGTATTGCTAATAAGCAGAGACCGAGACTATTTTAAGACCCCATAGGTCTGGGGCCCTGGGATGTCAGTCAATAACATTTTGTTCATATTTTATTCCGCTTATAACATAGCAGCACTTGTAAACCTAATCTTGCGTTTTGTCTTAAAAGGGCAGGAAAATGAAAATGATTAATATTCCCAATTGGTAGTCGAATCTACAACCTCTACATTCACCATGACATCCAATTCCACTGCACCAAAAAGAACTCGATGACAATTTATTAAAATAAATGGAATATTATTACACGGCCTGTTGAATCGAAAGATTAGTTTTTTCATAATTTATAATAATAATAGTAAAGTATATATGAACACATATCAATATCAATTTCAAAATGTACAAGCTCATTCTTATTTCTCACATTCTTATTATTGCTTATATTATTTATTTGGTTAGCTGTGGACCCCCTTCTAACTACGTAAGTTTTAAAATATAATTACATTATTTTCATAATATCGAACATATTTCCTTTAATTGCTTTCTTATTTTGAGTAAAAATCAAAATCTGAAATTTGGTGAGGTAACGGGAGTAGATGGAGTTACTGTCGAGATGATCAAATATGATATTCTGGTTTTTGTGCCATTTATGCTGGAAATCAGGAGAGTAAAGTAGTAAAGTTTATGCTAAAATATTAGCGAGAAGAATGCAAGAGAGATCTGAAAGGCTGTCGTGGGAGGCTCAAGGAGGCTTTGGCTGGATGAGGGTGTATGGATCAGATCTTTTCCCTCCGCATGATCACGGAAAATTTTTAGCCGATAACCAAAAAGTTTTCTGTGCTTCTGTGGACTTATAAAAGGCGTTTGACAGAGTTGTAAGATCCACATTATGGGAGATACTACCCCGGTACAATGTGAGTGGGCCCTTGCTGCAGGCTGTAAAGTCTCTTTACAGAGATCACTCAGCCTGCGCGCGAGTAGGAGCTGGCATATCACCTTGGTTTGACATCCAATCAGGTGTTAAACAAGGTTGCACCATGTCAGCTTGGTTGTTCAATTTGTTTTTGGATATCTGTCTCCAAGGAGGGAAACAAAGTGATAAAGGAGTGAAAATAGGAGACCTCAATGTAAATTGCCTGCAGTACGCAGATGATGAAGTGCTTATTGCATCGTCAGATTGCGGGTTGCAGGTATTGGTCACCACTCTGGAAGAAGGGTATAAGAAGTGAAAATAAGGGTCTAAGCCTGAATGCAAATAAGACAAAGGTTCTGGTCTTTGAAAGAGATGAAGAAAGGATCCATCCTTTCTTCGTCTCTTCGCATTCCAATGCAAGGTGTAAATGGTAAGATATTAGGACAAGTGAATGAATTGGTATATTTGGGAAGTATGTTCAGTAGAGTTGGCAAATACAAGAGGGATGTGGAAAGGCGTATTGCTGCCGATAACAGGCTTAACGGAGCCTTAGCTGCATTGATGAGATAGCGAAACGTCAGCACAGCTGTACGTATGGCCTTACACATTGCAGTGTTGGTATCGACGCTATTATGCGGCAGGGAAACATGGGTATTACAGAAGATGAATTAAAGAAAGATGAATGCCGTGGAGATACGATCTCTTCGTAGGATATGCGGAGTCAGCTTAGCTTAGAGATTCACAGAATGCCAGGTAGTGAGGATGTCACGGTGAGCATGAAGAAAAACATGTTAAACTGGTTAGGGCACGTCGAGCGAATGCGTGATGAAAGAATGGCAAAAAAGATTTATGATGGAAAAGTGGGGGGTAAGAGAGATAGGAGGAGACCTCGGTTGACCTTCAAAAACACAGAATCAAAGATACTGGAGGAAGATTACGTAAAAGTACGAGGACCCCCCCGGGGGGCATGTATGAAGAGGTTAATGACAGTGGACGAGGCGAAAGAGGTATGTAGAGACCGTAGCGTTTGGCACTTCATTCTCTGTGACCCCGCTAGGTAAAGCCGCGTAAAGCGTGAAGTTAAATTGAGTTAAACATTTTAAATGAATCTATTTTAATCGGATTAATCGCGAATATTTTTGGAAATCCGACGTTTCGAATACTTTGCAGTAGACAACCAAAATGTATAATACCAAATATACGCGATTAACCCGGTCAAAATACGTTCATTTAAAATGTGTAATAATCGTGAAAATCAAAGAACTTATTAAGTTAAATAAAGTTTATCTAAAGCACATTGATTTATCTAAAACACATTGATTTATCTAAAACACATTGGAGAGTAATTTAAAAAAGCTAAAATTTATTGACGAGGAAATGCTTAAAATTAAAAAAAGTTGAAAAAGCTTTTAAGTATATTTAGTACGTCAAAGTAAAGCAACTCTAACATAAGTAACTCCATTTTATTCTAAACAGGGAGAATTTAAACTTAAAATTGGAAAAATTGACATATGTAAAGGACCGAAGAGAGTCGAATGCGCTGAAATAACATCAAGTGTAGAGAGCGAAACTATCTTGAAATTAGACATGTTTATTAAAAAAGACACAATCCCAAATCAGGTAAAAGAATAATTTTAATTTAAAATGTTTATTTGCATAGAAATATTAACTAGATCCTTAACAATTACGATTTTGGAGGAGGAACATTATGGAGATTCCCCAAAACTAAAAATAAAAATAAATCAGCTTCACGCTGTATCCCGCACACTGCAGGGTAGGCAGAGGGAACCTCGTCTTAAGACACTCCGTTCCCTACTTTCTGCCGAATTCTGGAGGCATTGCGTGTTGAGTGGCAGAACTCAACGCCTCGCTTAACCTCTACACCAGAGCTAAGAAATGGAAATATAAATTTAAGTAAATATTTCATCTCCTCGAGTGGGGATCGAACCCACAACCAGCCGGTTTTACAGTCACACCTCGTGCGGCTGCGCCACGACTGGCCTCAGAGTTTTGAGTACATAATTTCCTGTATCTTGAAACAAGACATGATGAACATGAAAAATAATATGATGAACATGAAAAATATAAAAGAATATATTAATTTTGCTGATACTGTCCAAAAATGCAAGTAAGCACTTGATGAAATGATGATTTAATAACGTTCACGTTTGGCCGTTAACGTTACAAATGAAATTTTTAAAAAATATTTTTATTGAAAAAAATAAATAATTTCGGTAAAATTTATTACTCAATAACTTTTGATTTTTTTTTTAATAAAGTACAAGTGATATTTCTTAAAAACTATAGAATTAGAAGTTAGTAACCACGTTGTCATTTTCTACTACAGGGCAAAATATTGGCAAGTGTTAACGGAAAGCCACTTGTAAGGCTACAGATGAAGAAACCCTGTGATCATCTCTTCATGAAGCCATTATTTCAGAAAATACTAAACGCTTCTCAAAATTGTGAATTTAAAAAGGTATTTGTTATTAAAATAGCATAGAGAGACCAGTTGCAAACTAAAATACACAGTACTAACGTTGCAAAGACATCACCTGTATAGCTATAGATAGATATGTTGCTTATTACGCACGTTGGTAACGCGAACAGATAAGATTCTCCTCTATCAAAAAATATTGTAGAAAATATGTGTTTGATAAAAAAAGCATGGCAAATATGATATTTTGTCAAAAATAAGTTTTACAAATCAAAAACTACACTTCCAAAAAAAAGTTTACTGAGCGCTATCTTGACATTTGCCTGCAAAATATTCTGTTTTAGATATTAATCATTTTGTCAACTCATTGTTCCTTATCTCAGTTTTTTTAAATAAATAAGTAAACTGACTGACATAAACATTTATATTTCAGGGTCACTATAAAATAAGCGTGGATATACAAGATACGGCTCAGAGTTACTATGGTGGAATGTTTTTCTATGGGAATATCAGTTTTAAATCGGTTTTTTACAATGAACAATGTAATTTTTCTTGCGCAATTGTGGAAGTCATGTTTGTCCCAAAATAATTATATAAACATTGATTATTTTTACTTTTTATCAAAAATAAATAGCATAAATAATACTTAATAATAAAACAAATTAAATAAAGAAAAAAGTTATTTATATAAAAAAATTACATACAAATATATGTTTTTTTAATAAGTTGTGTACTTATATTACAAATATTTTGTATGTTTTTAATCAAATGGGCAGCTTTCCTCTTCATCTACACGTACACAATACATTCCTTGTGATCTGAAAAAAAAACAGAACTTTTAATTGAAATTAATAACATATGATTAATTACAAATCGAATACTTAATAAATATAATTTATAAATAAACATAAATATCAAATATTTAATTAAATTAAAATGAAGACCCTATTATAATTGATTAAAATTAAACCCTATAATTATAATCTAATCTAGCTTCACACTGTATCCATAGCGGGGTACTCAGAGAGAATGGAGCGGCAAACTCTACGGTCCCTGCATACTTCTTTCGCCTCGTCCACTTTCATCAACCTCTTCATACAAGGGTCCTCATGCTTTTTACGTGACCTTCATCCAGTATCTTCTATACAGTGTTTTTGAAGATTAACCGAGGTCTCTCCCTATCTCTCTGACGTTACGTTACGCTCACTTTTCCGTCATAAATCTTTTTTGCCATTCTATCGTCACACATTCGTTCGACGTGCCCAAACCAGCTGAGTACGTTATTCTTCATTCTCACTTTGACATCCTCTCTAGTACCCGCCATTCTCTGTATCTCTTCATTCCCGATTCGATCAGCTAAACTGACTACGCATATCCCACGAAGAGAGCGCATCTCCACAGCATTCATCTTTCTTTAATTCTTCTTCTGTAATACCCACGTTTCGCTGCCGTAGAACAGCGTCGGTACCAACACTGCATTGTGTACGGCCAAACGCGCAGATGTGCTGACGTTTCGCCGTCTCATGAATGCAGCTAAGGCTCCATTAACCCTGTTAGCGGCAGCAATACGCCTTTCCACATTCATATCATATCTCCCATCTCTACTGAACATACTTCCCAAGTATTGTACTTGGGAAGTATATGAAAAAATATATCTAATATACAATTGACTTGATATATTAGAATTTAGCAATTTCTCTTACGACTCAGGTATATCTTCTGTAACTCTAACTGATTTTCTGTCACCGCGAATACCAAATTTGCCTTGTTTTGGACATGTAGAGTCACAGGGCACTCCAATCAACTGCATACGCCGACGAACAGCCGCAGCGAAGTAGCAAGAACTCATGAAGTGACTACATCGAGCTATACCTAGAAAAATACGTAACTACTTAATTTTTATTATAGAAAAACACAGACAGTTTGCATTTTAAAATAATAATATATGTATTAAATAATAAATAAAACATATGTACATATGTATTAAAAATATACGTAACTATAATAAAATATCTATATTAACAACTAGCGGCCCCCGTACGATTACGCCCGCTAACGAATGTTTAATTAACTGTATTTAAGAAAAAGCGGCCAAGTACCAGTCGGACTCGCCCGCCGATGGATCTGAACCAAGTTTACGGGAAATATTTGTAGGTTTTGATGATGCGGCGAAAAAAGTTAGCAAACTTTAGTTTGCTACAAATAAAAGTTAAAATAAACTAAAAATAAAAGTTTGTAATGATATTATTTTCCATTAATATCTATAAATTTTTACTTTTCGGATTTTTTCCTATATTTGTATTATAAGATCTTGCTATGTCCTAAATTTTATAACTGTAAGTCGCTATAGTTTTTCATTACGCGGCGAATTAATTAAGTTAATTAATTTAGTAGCTTAATTTCTATGCTCCAAGGAACTGTTAACTTGAATTTCTGATATTAATTTCAGCTTGATACCTCAACACTCAAGTCTCAATTCTTGACTGAAATTTATTAATGCATAACTGTAGTATTATAATTTGAAAAATATTTATTATTGTTATGGAATTCGAAGTTGAATGGAAAATTAACTGTATAAAAGACAGTACAATTTACTTAGGTTGACAATATACTTATTTTGTATGAAATGAACTACAAATATGAGTTTGTAATGATATATAAACAAGAAAGCGCCGCCCCGCCCCTACACCGTGCATTCTACCAGACCGCGACTGCAATACTGTCTTTGATGAACCCTTTTGAAGGTACTTGTTACGCTTGTATATATTATGGTAGGGGAACCAAAGCGGGGACTTCGAGATATACTAAAGCGCGGCAGATTAATATACTGGGGGATTCTTTATACTTGGTTAAGTAGTTCCACCAAATATGAGTCCCATATATGTATAGGCCGCCCTTCTAAGATATAGGATTAGATTAGTAAAAAAAGTTGATCATCTGAAATTCTCGAGCGCTCGAGAATTTCAGATGATCAACTTTTTTTACTAATCTAATCAGCAAGTTACATGCTAAATCATGTGTATTCCACTAATCTGACAATTTAAGATTAACGTAAAAAAGAGAGAGGGCTATAAAGTTGTAAAAAAAACGTTTTCTACGAGTAAATATTCAAAATGTGTCCCATAGAGTTAAGCTGTGGAACGTTTTGAAATTATATACATATGTAAGTTATATATATACATTTAATAATTAGATTATTCCCTTAAAATAAATAAAATTAGCATGCTCGAAAATGTCGAGATAACGTTTTTTTTACAACTTTATAGCCCTCTCTCTTTTTTACGTTAATCTTAAATTTTCAGATTAGTGGAATACACATGATTTAGCATGTAACTTGCTGATTAGATTAGTAAAAAAAGTTGATCATCTGAAATTCTCGAGCGCTCGAGAATTTCAGATGATCAACTTTTTTTTTAATCTAATCCTATATCTTAGAAGGGCGGCCATATACATATATGGGACTCATATTTGGTGGAACTACTTAACCAAGTATAAGGAATCCCCCAGTATATTAATCTGCCGCGCTTTAGTATATCTCGAAGTCCCCGCTTTGGCTCCCCTACCATAATATATACAAGCGTAACAAGTACCTTAAAAAGTTCACACATAAAGGTCCCAGAGGGTTCATCAAAGACAGTATTGCCAGTCGCGGTCTGGTAGAATGCACGGTGTAGGGGCGGGGCGGCGCATTCTTCTTTATATATCATTACAAACTCATATTTGTAGTTCATTTCATACAAAATAAGTATATATGCCCGCAAACTTAAACTTGTCAACCTAAGTAAATTGTACTGTCTTTTCCCAGTATATACATTTAATTTTCCATTCAACTTCGAATTCCATAACAATAATAAATATTTTTCAAATTATAATACTATCATATATGTATTGTTGACATAAAGGTACGTGAATTATATAAACTCAGTTGATAACATTCTGTGGTAATAAGCAATAAAAGAAACGCTATCACTGACCTTCTTATCTTATTGATGTTGAACATGACTTTGTATAAATTAAAGTGTAGAAATATTTATGATTATAGAATTATATATTGTGATGTTACTATAAAAATATTAGATACTCTATTATTAAATAGTATAAAAAAATATTTGTAAAAACAAAAACCCCGACTGCATCAAACTAAAAAGAAAATAAACAAGCCCAATAGTTTATTAGGATTAACAGTCGGGACCTTTTTAAATTATGCGGGGTTCCTGGTAAAGATTTTATTGATTGATGAATTATTTATAGGTCCCGACTGTTAATCCTAATAAACTATTGGGCTTGTTTATTTTCTTTTTAGTTTGATGCAGTCGGGGTTTTTGTTTTTACAAATATTTTTTTATTTTTCATTTTTTTGTTAGAATTTATTATGGTAGTGATAATCATATATACCTTTTTGAAATCCTAAAATTGAGCTCTTGAATTTGATACCCATATTGTAGTACTCGAATTATTATTTTTTTTTTCACTAAGTCCAATGGCGTACCACAGCCGCCATGATTATTTTTTATTAACGTCACCTATCTAAGAACACTTGGGCTGCTAATATGAATCTAACGATACCTCAAATATGTAAATCCGTTCAGCGGTTCTGGAGATACGAGGTAATAAAGAATATTACATACATTCAAGATACGCGCGAAAAACATAACCCTTCCTTAGCAGTCGGGAATTATATATTATTTTATAAATAAACTAAAAAATATATATTACTTTTATAAATAAACTAAAAAAAACTTATTAGTATTGTTTTTATAATAAAAGAAAAGTGGACTGAAATCACAATCAGATATAAAAATATTAAATAGAAATTACTGACCAAATTTTTGGCCAAGACATGTGCGTCTATATCAATAGATTTTATCGCACTTACATTGTAGGTCTATAAGAAGTGTCCTTATAACTACTATAGTATACTAAAAATAATTAAAAATATACAAATGCTAAAAACATATCCAATATATGAATGTATACTCGTACTGTATATAATGCATACATGAATGTACAATATGTGTATAGGTTTAGTAATCCTAATTTATTGTTCCAAGCATTATGTTTATCGTTTTAATTGTTTTAGTTTAATATATCACTTCACGCTGTTCCCGCGTATCCCGCACACAGTAGGGTAGGCCGAGGGAACCTAGTGTTCAGACACTTCGGTCCCCACTTTCCGCTGAATTTTTCGAGGCATTGCTTGTTGAGTTTCAAGAAACTGGCTTAAAGAACTCTCTTTTTAGTTTCTCGAAATTAAACTGCACTAAACACTCCATCTTTAGTGACATTGCAGGTAAAAAGGATAAGAGATGAAGCCCAACACCGCGCTATATGTGACCAGATAGAAGGAATTTAAAAATATTGTTAAGTATTACAGTCACTCCTCCGGATGAATATTAAGCCTAAAAGCTTTTATTGTTATTAGAAAAAAAAAATAAAAATCATGGTAATTGAACACTTATAAATATAAGCTTAATACTAAAATTATTTAGCTTAATACTACCTTAATACTAAAAATAGTCTGACGGTATAATTTTTGGAAAGGTTTTTTTTTCAAATATCTATTTATTAACTTTGAATCCACCGTATTTTTGGCTATTTAACGATATACATTGCTTCCTTACTTTTTATTCTCCTTGGGATTGCATAATAATTATAAATATTCTTGAAATTATAAAATTATCAGATATGTATTGCTCACGTGTGGGTACATGAATTGTATAAACGTAATTGACAAGATTCTGTGGTAATAAACAAGAAAAAAAAACGCTATCACTGACCGACCTTCTTATCTCATTGATATAGACTTTGAATAAATTAAGGTGTAGAATTTTTTATGAATATAGAAGTATATATTGTGTAGTTACGGAAAAAAGGAGATATTCGAAGATAAAATAGTATTAGGTATTTAAATAAATTAATAAAAAAATATATAACTATTGTTTTTATAACAAAAAATTATGTAAACTGTGTTCATGTTATAAAACTATATTTATTACCATTATTATATCTATACACTATATTATTATAACACTAGGATGTTTTATGGTTTATCTGATATTCAATTATAGATAATTAATAATATTATAGATAACAATATTATTATAAGATTAAATATAAATTTGCGAATCACATTTAAAGAAATTCAATTTGTTACTCTCTAAGATACCTGTTTCGAGTTTATTCTAATCGAACAAATAAATTACAAGATTGAAAAAAGATAGTTAATAGCTTAATACTCACGCATTAAATGCCCCTTGCAACCTGGTTGTACTCTTCCGCCATTAACACAGAAGTCAGCGTGTCCAACCAAACCACTCTCCCCAAGGAAACCTGCATTAGTATGGATAACTTGTACGACATACGCATCGTCTCTACCAAGACGAAAAAGTCGGGATCCATAATTTGAAACTAATGGTCTGGCTGGATCTAGACCTGTAAAAAGCATTATTATTTTTTACCTTCACAATATTTTGAATTTTTAATGGTAGGAAAATATATAAATAAACATCGCTTGCATAACATCTAATTAATAGTCACTATTAACTAGAAATTAATTTAATAAAGAGTTATAGTTTCTAGTTACTCTGATCTTCCTGATAAGACGTGTACAATTTTTCAATCAATTCAAAAAAATTACAAGTTAATTAAAATAAATAAATCAGCTTCACGCTGTATCCCACACACGACAGGGTAGGCAGAAGGAACCTAGAGTTAAGACACTCCGTTCTCCACTTTCCGCTGAATTCTGAGGGCATTGCCTGTTGAGTGGCGGAACTCAACGCCGCGCTTTGCCTCGACACCAGAGCGGAGAAATGGAAATATGAATTTAAATACATATTTCATCTCCTTGAACGGGGATCGAACCCACAACCAGTCGATTTCACAGTTACCCTTTGAACCCCTGCGCCACGATTGGCCTCTACAAGTTACAAATTAATTGTTAATGACAAATATGAAATTCATATAAGTTTGTTAAAAATGTGTCAAAGTAAAAACATTATAGTAGCAATACAATAGGGTACACAAGATGCACTCTATAATTATGGAGATATAAATAACCCAAGTCCTGGATGCAACGCATGTTCGGTTATTGACTCTGTAAAATTCATGAGCGTCAAGCGCGATCACTTTTTCTAAGACACTTTTCGATCACATTTTAGTATAAATATTAAATATAGACAAATAATTTTAAAATAACACTAGAACCTAACCATTTTAAACTATTTTATTAAACATGTACTCATGGTTAGATAAAATATATTCGTCAAAGCTAAAATAACTGTTATATGTTGTTTCAGAATTAACTCAAGTGGGAAATAGATCAGTGTTTTTTTTATTACAGAAACAATTTTGCTTCTCCCCGAAAGACAAAATAAAATCAATTAGAAAATGTTCAATAATCATGTCTTTTACAACTCTATTATAATTCCGTTATTCCCTAACTACATCGATATTAAAAAGATAATTAAAATATTTTTTAGCTTCAGCCCCTGCGCCACGACTGGCCTCATTAAATTAAAAAATAAATTAAAAATGTTAACTCATATTGTAATTAACATAAGTCTTTCAATAATCATTTTAAGTGTTTTGTTTTAGTTATCCTTATGTAAATACTTTATGATATGACTAGCGGCCCACTCGCGGCTTCGCCCGCATACTATCTATTTTTTTTTATTATAAGGTATTTCCCATAAGATTGATTATATAATTTATACATTCAATCATTTCAAGGCAAAGCGCCCCCCGCGCGTATCGAGCCTATGCTTGCGGTCATAAACAGTGTGTTAAATTATTTTAATTTTAAATTTTCTCGAAAACTATACGTCCAAATTACATGCTATAAAAGAAAACTTATCCTCAAAATTTTCTTGGTGATGATTCCGTCATCATCTCTTTCCTCCTAAGTTTCAATATCTTCGTCAAATAAAAAATGATGTTTCAACACACTTTGCAATTTTTAATATTATTTTGTCACAAAATGCATTATTGTGACTTATTTATAAGAGGTATATATAGGATGTCGCGGACTTTATTTTACAAACAAACAAACTCTTCCGCTTTATTATATTACAAACATACATATTACTAGTACATATTATTTACGTGTGTTGAAAGCTTATATTAGGGTTGACACTTTTTTGTAAGTCCTACAGAAACGTACGGTACATTAAACATTTTTTTCTTACATAAATTTAATTCATTCTGACATACGCTTAAAACGTTACAATTTTTGTTTTCCAAAAAGTAAAAGTAATTAGCTCCTCGTATATATGGTGAAACTGGTGCACACATCTCTATACCTTTAGCCAACCACGCCGGTGATGCGCCCAATGCATTACACCGCTTTGTGGGGGCCCATCTTGTAGGAGGCAGGTCACCGTCCTTCAACAATTCAATTTGAGTCGTTAAAACGGCGGACGTCTGTTAGTCTCCTTCAATAGCCCAGTTCCCAGTCCGATTCAAACTTCATTGCGTAACCCCAATTGAGGTTCAATGCAAAAATAATCCACATCCAAATGTTCCATAGTTTCTACGCACTGCCCGGTGAACATTGACAAGAGGCATTGCGTGTTAAATGACGGAACTCAACGCCGCGCTTTGCCTGAAGAGTGAAGAAAATGGAAATATTACATATTTCATTTTCCCCAGTGGGAATTGAAATCACAACCTGTCGCGTTTACTGTCACACCTTGTGCCCCATTCCTGTGCCACGTCTAACCTCAGGATAATATATATATTGATTCTATAAAAATAAAAATTATGAAACTAATTAAATAATTTTTTTTTTACATAATTAATAAGAAAAAAATCTGTGTTATCTTTACGAAATAAACGTTAAATATTCCTTAAAATAAAAAATAATATTATTAACAACCCTACAGCCAATGGTTATCGTGTTATCCACACATCTAGTTCAAATACAATTGTGAGCAGTATTTTGCGGCAGTCCGCGAACCACAACAGTCGTGTATACATCTAAAATGGCGAAAGTGGAAATTAAATACACTAAAGTAAGTTACGAAACACTACACTTACACTTTTCCTTACACTTTTAACTCGTAAGTAGCAAAATTAATCTTAATATATTTAGGATTTTAATAAGTGTATAATAAATAATTTTAATATGTTGAGCTTTCGTGTTAAAACTATTTTATTGTATCGCTGGTATATATTAGTTAAAATTTAAAATTAACATGCTCTTTATTTGATCGTAAATTCATTGAAATAATTGCCTTGCAATCATTCAGATTTATTTATAGCAAAATTTAACCAACATTACATCATGACCATGTGGTCATACCTACAAATCTTTTACATAAACTACGTGATATTTATTTGTAGAGTCTATTAAAATTTTATTATCTATTAGTATGTATATAATTTTACTCTAATGAGTGAGAATAAATAAATGAACAGTAACAAAATACAAAGTTCACAATATTGATATTAACTAGTTCTGACTATATTTTTATCCCATCAAAAACATAAATGTAACATGTGAGCCAAGTTCAATGTTGAGCAATGCGTCATTTTCGTGGTCACCGACAAAAAAAACAGAGGCCTATATGGGTGCAGATTTAGAACTAGTTAATTAGAGTGTTTACTCGAGATCCAATTTAAGCTTTAAAATTCCACTTGACAATTTTGAACTGAACTTACACTATTAGGTTGATACGTTTAGTTTAGTGGTAAAAAATAGCCAAATCTAATTTTGAGCTTGAATTATTTCGAGTGAACATAGAATTTGGCACTCATATAGATCTCTGATTTTATCGACGACGACGAGGACAACGTATTACTCAACATTGAATTTTGGTCTTATCCCACATTTATGTTTAAGATGGAATATCATTACTTTTTGGAAAAAAATAACACTACTAAGTTAGAGTTAGTGAGTGTGAGCCACAAAAATTCTGATCATTAAATGTATATATGGATAATCGGAAATCGAAAATTTAAATTATTGAAATTTAAAATAGTTATTAAGCTAGAGTTGAAGAGTATGAAAATTTACTTGCTTACAAGTTATGACGGGCTCAAAAATAGCTCAAAAGTCGTTGTAGTTTTAAATTTAGTTGCCAATTGATAAGCCAACATGTCCAGCCGGACATGCTTGCTTAGCAACTA
>DWMY01001257.1:0-15681 GCA_018249775.1 Heliconius hecalesia formosus | reverse complement strand
CATGCGTTTGAACGCATGCGGTTGAACGGTTGAACGGTTTCCAGGAGGCGCGGGTTCGAGCCCCGCTGCGTTCAAATTTTTATACTATTTTCTAAATAATATAGTTTTCTAAATAAATACAATTTTTCTTTGGTTTATGGATATTTTATTTCATATTAATTTATTATAATAAATATTCGTGTATTCATTTATTAGAAGTGGTGACAGCTATGTCAGAACATGTGACCGCTGCATTCCTATGTTTCAAAGTCATCTTTAAATTATTTTTAATTTTTCCGTTGCCCTCGTCATTTTGCGAATTAACATTTTGACTGAGTCATCTTTGCGTTCACTTTAGTACGTGAAACGCTATCACGCAGCTGCAACTTAACCGATTTAGTGTTTTCCACTACAACGGCCACACCGTCAGACCCTGAACCTCAGGAGAGAATAGTGTTGAGGTACTCTTCTATCCACTTGTACAACGAATCCCATAAAGAGAGTTAGATAAAGTAACTAAATGCCGCACCTTGTCTTACCAGAGAAGAAAAACGAAAATAATTTTAAAAGTAATTGTAAACACAACTTACTTACCATGTTTGTAGTAAGCAAAACCTATCGTCTTGTATAAGATTGTTGAAATAGAAAAAATGAGCCCAGTAATAATCCCTGCACTGCGCGGTAACTCCGTTTGTGACGAAGTATTTCCACAGCGGTCCGGACCCGATGTGGCGGAGCCAAGTCGCTATGAATGCTACTACAAAGGCTAATGGGGCAGTTAATCTGAAAAAATTAAATTATTAAGTACTCTCTACAATTTTAAAGTGTTTTTTCACACTTAGGAAAGGAGGCTACTTATAGAAAACCTATAAAATTTTTAACGTATTGGGACTTGAACCTGTGCCTCTTAAAATATATGAAAGCGCCCTGATCGCTAAGCCATACGTTCTCTTGAAGCTACGTCAAAATCCTTATGTCCTTGTTGCAACTTATTAATGTTATTATAGGGTGATTTTTACAAATTTCAAAATATTTAAAATGATATAATTTGGTATTTAAAATATCATAAATTCCTCCGCCCTAGTAGATAAAGCGCGGCGTTGCGTTCCGTCACCTAAGAAGCAACGTCGCAACAAGGCGGGTGCAGAGTGCCTTAATGCTAGAATCCCTCTGCCTCTGCCTTCGGCCTTTAGGTTACAGCTATTCGAGACATTTGGGTTACAGCATGAAGTACAGGCTTTTTGGAATAGAGCGTGAAGTAAAAAAAAATACACAAGAATAAATATTTAAAAAGATATAATAGCGATAGTTAATACTTAAAACCGGACGGTATTTAGTACGTATTAGATATTATTCTTTTTTTCTACTATACAAGAATCCCTCGAGAGGGCCTACTCCAAAGATTAGGCTTTAATTCTGTGTGTAAGAAACATTCTATATTTATTTATAGCTTCACGTTCCGTCCCGCATGTAGGCAAAGGAAATCTAGTGTTTAAATTTTTCGATTTTTATAAATGTAATAAAATATTGTTATAAGTTTTTGAAAAAGTAAAAGAAATATTAGCTAACTATTAAGTTTAAAATTATAATTCAAATATAGCTACCGAAAAATTTTTATAACGCTTTTTATGTAGTATCTTATCATCTTTATATACAGGTGGAACCACAGTTTTAACTACTCTATTAAAGCCTAACACAATTAATTATTTTTTTTTTCCCCAAAAATGAAAAAGTTATTTTTTCAAACAAAATCAATAATTAAATTTGTGTTGTAAAATAAAACGCCATTTGTCAAGAACGACGCACGCACCCTTAAACCTATCAAAGGGAAACCGCCGCATACGCCTCATTCCGAAATCGAGTCGTAGGTATTGGCGGCAAAGTTCAAAAGTTGATTAACGTAAGTTTTCGTTATTGCGTAACTGCGTCACACGAAATACAGGTATGGATAAATATCGTGAATAAAAAAATCCTACGTCTAAACTGTTGAGGTATCTTGATTAATTTCTTTAGGTATGAGTTTAAAATATTTAACCCTATATGCTGTTACCGCAAAAGGAGCGCTGACACTTCCAGCCTGTATAACAAAAGAATAAAAAAAAGAATCGAACCCACAACAAGTCGCGTTTACACGCAGTCACACACTTGTGCCCCTACGCATGGCCTCATATACAAGTAAATATAAGTTGCTTATGAAATAGCATGAACTTTTCTTAAAATATTAAATATTAATACTCACTTCCACCATCTGTTAAGAATTATTGATGGTATATCTCTCCAAGATATTTTATTTTTTTCCGAATAAATTTGCAAATAATATGTCATGAGAAATCCGGTCATAAAAAAGTACAGCTGAATTAAACTTGATGCACTGAAGATAATTCGAAATTTACTTTCGTATGCCTGCAATATAGAAAAAGAAAAATATATTATTTCATTTCAGCTTCGCGCGTTAACCTATGGTCATTACACTCTGTTCGCCAATTCTTGTTCAAGTCATTGCTTGTATGTGTATGTGTGCATCGTTTTTTTTTGGAGTTCACTTTTCAGGAAATTCCAGTAAAAAATGTGATAATCTTAGTATGTCGATGAAAAAACAAATATTCATTGATGTTTCAGTGATTTATACAGTCAAATAGTCTTCAAAAAGAGTAATAAACACTCAGTCATAAGCCACATTTACAATTTGTTTTTCAAGACTCACCACAAATGAAAAAGGCAAAAAGAAGGCACAGACACCATTGAACCTGTTGAAGTTGTTTTTCTTAAATGCTTATGTTGCCACCACCACCTGCACCAGTTATTATTGGGAACACTATCTCGAGTTGTCGACTATTACATATATCTGGGATAAACTGTTTAGCTAGGTAGTATAGCTGGGATATTTCTCATTGAATCCAGCTCGAATGGACACCGTTTGGGAAATTACAAAAAATCTTTGTGTGCCACTCAAAACGAAAGTCTATGACTAGTGTGATGCCAGTGATGTCATATGAGAGTGTGACATAGCCGCTGACTATATGTCCCTTAAGAAGGCTCATGTTCTAAAAGTGGGAAACGGAGAGAGAGCAATGCTTCGTGTCTTTTGCGTAGAACCAGAAATAAGAATATCCCTAGGCGAACATAAGTAACTCACATTGCTCAAAGATTACCCAGCGAGAAGAACCGATGGCGGAAAGGTTCCTGAGTGACGTCTACGTCCTGTCCACTGAGCCTTTAGTCCAACTGTCCGTTTGGACGAGGCTCAGTGGACAGCACCTCCATCAGGTGGATCGACGATCTGTTTAAGGTTGCGGGGACTCACTGAATACGATTAGTGCACAATCGATCGTCGTGGAAATCTTTGGGGAAAACCTATGTATGTCCAGCTTAAGAAAGGTTAAAATGAATGAATGAGTAAATATTAAAATTTTATTTTAATAGAGTTATGATTTTTCAAGATATAAATATATTTTATGCCATACCTTTTCCAAATTATGAGGATCACTAACAAACCCAGTTAAGGTAAATAGTGAGTGACCAAACACCACTAGAATTTGGCAGATAGTCCTAAAAAACATAGTGTATCAATATTTGATTGATAGTTATATCAAATATAAGTACAGAACTGGAGATCTTGAGTTCGGTTCCCACTTTGAAAATATATACACAAAGGTAATAAGCAAGATTACGGCTCTATGCTATCTATTTATATACATATTGTATTTGTTTTGTATTTAGAAGTTTATAAATAGCTTAACGCTATGATCACATATAGCAGGGTAGGTAGAGGAATCTAGTGTTACGCTAAGTACATTAACTTAGTGTCATCTTACTTACTTAACTCCATAAAGCCCTTTTAATTCAAGAAGTCTTTCATCGATATTAGGTTCACTTCTCAATCTCTCAGTATTACGAAACACAGAAAAGCAAAGTAGTACATTATTTTGTTTACTTTCTGGAAATATATTACAATATTATTAAAAGAAGTAATCTTATTAAATACTAGCGGCTCACTCTCGGCTTCGCCCGCATACCACCAATAATTCCTTGATTATGCTGCATTTGCAATTTAAATTATTCTTATTTTACATTTTTTGAAAAGTATATGTATATCCAAATTACATGCGCTAAAAGACAAAACTTATCTTCAAAAAAAATTCTTGATAATAGAATAACTTTCACTTGCAAGCTTGAATATCTTCGTCAAATAAAGAACGGTGAACTATCACCTTAGAATTTTCAATAATTAAAAAAAAGAAATTAAATTAGCTTCACGCTTTATCCCGCACACCGCAGGGAACCTAGTGTTAAGACACTCCGTTCCCCACTTTCTGCCGAATTCTGGAGGCATTGCGTGTTGAGTGGCAGAACTCAACGCCGATCTTAACCTCGACACCAGAGCGAAGAAATGGAAATATAAATTTAAGTAAATATTTCATCTCCTCGAGTAGGGATCGAACCCACAACCAGTCGGTTTTGCAGTCACACCTCGTGCCGCTGCGCCACGACCGGCCTCATTAATATTTTTGGTCACAAAATGCCTTATTGTGACTTAATTTTAAAATATAGATATATAACTTATGCTAAAGTAATACGATGGCGTTCCTGATTATTATTATTTCATTATTTAAGACTAGTTAATAATTAAACCGTAATAACCTATAACACTCCTAAGGAATGTAGCTTACATACAAAACAAAAAAGAAGTAAATCTGACCAGTAGTTCCAAAAATCTTAGCGTTTAAATAAACAAACAAAATCTTCCGCTTTATTATATTAGTGTAGATTTATGAATAATTAATATATTTTATCTTTTTTAAATAATTGTAATTATAATAATTAATAAAAAAAATTAGCTACATTTTTTATATTGCATAATCATAAATGTAATTATCATATTGCTTTTTATACATTTAAACATGTTTTATTTTATAGATCCACGCTGTATCCCGCATAGACCAGGACAGTCAGAACCCAGAGTTAAGACACTCCATTCCTATATTAACTTAGCTTCACACTGTTTCCCTACCTGGGTAGTCACAGAGGACGGAGCGCCACAATCTACAGTCTCTGCATACCTCTTTCTCCTCGTCCACCCTCATCAACCTCTTAAAATATGGCCTCCGAGGGAGTTCTAATGCTTTTTACGTGACCTTCTATCTATCGTATCTTTGATATTGTATTTTCAAAGGTTAACCGAAGTTCCCCCGCACCCCACTTAGCGCTCACTTATACTTCATAAATCTGTTTGTCATCTTTTTATCACTCATTTGTTTGAAGTGCCTAAACCAACTAAACACGTTCTTGTTCATTATCACCGTTAAAAGCCAAAACCTAATAAAAAACACAGCCTTCAATGCTGTCGTGGCGCAGCGGTACACCGTCTGCAATAGTTGTGGGTCCGATTTCCATGTGGGATACTGATTATATTCTAACATTTGACTTGAATATGAAGTGCCGCTGATATTTTTAAACCGATTTTTCTCAGCTCATAGATATAAGCTCTAGTGATCATGCAACTGCGCTATGATAAATGCAGCTTTGTACTTTTAATTTCTTTTATATAGAAAAAGTCATAACATATTTGTACACATGGAAAAAAATCTCACCTGCACTTCCTTTTCCATTTGTTTTATTGTTATATTGTGAGTCATAGTAACTTCCATATACAATAAGAATAAGCAAAATAATAAATAATATTGCCACTGTATAATCCAAAATATCTATATTTATTTGTTCTTCCGCTGCTTTATCACAATTCAACCTATATATCCGTGTACTTAAATCATATTTTTCTTTCATAATTTCGTTAAGGCATCCCTCCAGAATGTGTTCTAGGTCCTCTTTTATATTTAACTTTGACTTTTGCATGTATTTCTCACAGGTTTTTGTAACACATATCCCTCTCTCGATGGTAGAATAATTGAAGTGTTTGAACCTTTGCTGTGAATATTCCTGTAATAAATAAATGCTTAGCTTCACGCTGTATCCTGCACACAGCATGGTAGGCCGAGGAAACCTGGTGTTAAAACTCTCCGTTTCCTATTTTCAGCCAACGTCTAGAGGCATTGTGTGTTGAGTGGCGGAACTCAATGCCCCGCAATGCCTCGACACCAAAGCGAAGAAATGAAAATATAAATGTAATTACGACGAGCATTTTTGTTGCATTTTGCGCTTCACCTTGAAAGAAGAAATGAAAATATTAATAAATATCCATTCCTCCGAGTCGGAATCGAACCCACAACAGTTGCACTACACTTTTGAAAATGTAGTGTGACTGTTGTGGGTTCACGATCTTTTTTATTTACAAAAAAAAAATTAACTTAATTTGTACTTACTCGTATGGTATTGTAAATTTTATTATTTGAATCTCCATTCAGCTCCATACTTGCTACACAATAAACGGCTTCCGGATTGTCAAGGCATGATTCATAGTTTTCTAGTTCAAATAGACTCGGCATTTTTTCATATTCAGTTTCTGTTGAAATGAATTTTATTAACTGTTAGCATTTTGTAAATAATTGAACGTTGCGTAATATTAGTATATATTTTTCACACTTTATACTGTACCCCGCATACACTAGGCAGAAGAAATTTAGTGTTATGATACTTCGTTTCTATTTTCGACAACACCAACACCGCCCATATTTCAGGACAAAGCGTGTTGAGTGACAAAATTCAACGCCACCATCGTCTCTTTACGAGAAGGAGAAAATGAAAATAATTCATTCCCCCGAGAAGGAATCGAAACCACAACTCTTTCGTTGAAAGTTAGTTGCTATGTGACATCTGCTTAATTTTTTACACTATATTAAGAATTCCAACAGTATCCAAGTCAAATATTAAGTACTCACATATAAAATTGGTGTTTGGTATGGGATTAACAAAAAGTCAAATATTTTTTAATACAATATTTTTTCTTAATCAAAGCATGAACCATTGTTATCTTTTTATTTTTGTAATCTCATAGGTAGTTCATTCATCCCTTTACTACAAGAACCATTCGGACAGGAATCAATAAAATATTTGAAAGCCGTTTGGGCTGCCCCATCGGAGTTAATTTTTTTCCCTTGCAAGAAGTTATCCAAATTTCGAAAAAAATGGTAATCTATGTCTGGAATAGAGCAATATCCGAGGAGTACGATAGATGTCTTAGACATTCCAATTGAAGGTATTCTAATATGGTAACCGTCTGTTGTGCAGTATGTTCACAATAAAAACGATTTACCTGTTTCGGTTATTTAGTAGCTAGCTTTTCCATCATGGTTTGAAGTTGCTGATAATAGAAGCGATTACCCCGTTTCGGTTGTTTAGCAGCTAGCTTTTCTATCATGACATCTGCCGTAATTGTCTGGCCATATTTGAGAAAACTGTAAGAACGACACCGGCACTAGACTACATAAGTAACTTTTTTGGTTCAATTGGGGCAGGATTTGACTGGCTTGCCAGGGTCCAGCCATTGCGATGAGAGCTTCCGATTATCGTAGAGAATCCATTTTTTATCACAGGTTCATGATTCGATTTAAAAACTCTAAATGATTGTGCCGGTTAAGAAATGTAATGCAGCAGTCGAAGCGTGATTGCCGGTTTGCTTTACTCAATTCGTAAAGTCTTTCAAGCTCTTTAATCTTCCCAATTTGGTTCAAGTGGATTGAAACAATTTTATCACTAACACCGCAGCCTGCAGCTAGCTAAGCCGCGGTTTGCGATAGATCCGCTTCTACATTAGCTTTAAATTCTTCATTATCAACTTGGGTCTCCGTCCACGGAGCTTGTTCTGCAGATCGAAATTTCCAGAACGAAAATATTGAAACCACTCACTGTTTTTTCTTTAAAAGAAAAAAACAAATGAATGACGGTTAACGAAACACAAATGTATAAATAGCTGTACAATTTTGAATTTGAAACTCCTAACCAAAGAGGAGAAATTTGAGATTAAAATGGCCAGTACGACATAGCGCCAAATCCATATGCAAGGATCTAATATTATTATAAATTAACGTAATAGTCAACCTGTGTGTTCGTGCTTTGATTTATTTAGGATTAAGTACTTAGCGAGTTAAAAGAACAATAATACAATATAAATTAAACTATTTTATATTGTATTATTGTTGTTGAATATTTCATTTCCTAACTGTGGGGGTAGTCCCCCACTCGACGAACGACGACGGGTATCGAACTCACAACATATCGCGTTTACAGTCGCACGCTTGGTACAAGCCTACGCCTACGCCTTGGTTACCTACGTCATGGTTGCCCTCAGTCAATTAGTAATTATTTTTTATTAATATGTATTTTACAACTTTATCAGTTTTTAAATGAAACTTATTTTTAAAAATTATACATGGTAGTAGAATAGATAACACTAGGGTTACCTAGTAGAATCGTGCCGCAGTCACCTTAAATGAATTTTTTTCGTAATGTGGTTTTGGAGAAAATCGCACGCATATGTTTTTTATGTAAATCCTACATCATTTGAAAGAAAATCGCATAAGGAATTGGAAACATAATGGTTGCCAGCTCTCAATCTGCGGCAAGCCCAGGGTTGCGTGGTTTAAACAGATTACTTAATGTTAATAATTTTATTTATGTGTTTTTTTAGTGAATTATATATCAAATTAAAGCTTATTTTTTTCTCAACACACACATGGTTGCGTAGAAAAAAACTGCCGCAAGCAGAGGATGCCATCATTGGAAATAATTTATTCCGGTTCCGGTTGACTATGACAATTGATGATGAAACGTGCGGTCTGCCTTAAACAAAAATATTTAGACTCCCAGTCCCCGTAGGTCTACCCGTGACCATGGACTACTGCAAAGTTTTCGAAACATCGGGTTTCTAAAAATGTATAATCCCAAATATACGGGATTAGTCCGGTTAAAATAGTTTCATTTAAAATGTATAATAATCGTGAAAATCAAAGAACTTATTAAGAAAAATATTATGTAGTAGATCTTAAAATCAATATTTATTCTAACTGTTTATGTGTTAAATGATGATTTTAATTATATTAAGTAGGTACATACAGAAAGCTATTTTAAGATTAAATCATTCTTGTTTTTCAAGTGAAATAATGAAGTCTTGATATTGAGCCTGCTAAATCTGTTTTCTAAATACTCAATACTCATTTACATTATCATTTTAAAACGATTAAATTATAAAATTAAATAAATGCTTAAGAACAAATAAAGGTTTTCCCTTAATATTTTAAGTTGTTTTTATTTGTAATTTCTTTAGACAATATTCTTTTCCATCGAAAATAATTTTGTAAAAGAACTTCTTTGCTCAAGTGTCTCGGCATTCGGCGTTAAGACTCGTACACGAAGGGTTCCGTACCTTAATCGTTATAAAAATGGCAAAAAAAATCACATTTGTAGATTGGGAGTCAGTTTAAGTTTTTCAATTTTTTTATACTTGTAAGCGGCAACAGAAATATCTCTATATGCACTTTTGTCTAAATTACATGGTATTTGGAGTTTCTTTCTATATTTGTATTTTTTTAATATGTATCGTTGTCTATTTTTTTTAATATGATTTAATATGTGTGACGGAGCTTAACGTCGCGCTTTGCCTCGTAATATGTGTGTCCCCCAAGGGGGACGGAACGGAATCCACAAACGTTGCGTCTACAGTCGCACCCTAGTGCTCCTACGCCCCAACGGCCTCTCAATTAAATTCTTCTTTGTAATAATAAAATAATGATAATTCAATTCATAAAAAATTGCATTTTTTATAAATGTTTGCTTATGTCGTTATTATCGTCTGTATACCGACTTTACAGACAACAGTTTATTATTTAGATTAATTTATCGTCTCATAGCGGTACCATCGAGGACATTGGAATAGCGTCTGACTCTGTACATGATGGTTGTGGGTTCGATCTGCCGTTTTGAGAATTAATTATATTTATTGCCTTCCTCTAGAAAGTTGGCGTAGTAAAAAAACGTGGCGTTTAGTTCCACCACTAAACATGAAATCTCTGAAATTAATGCTTATACTCTATTTAACCTGCTATGCGGGATACAGCGTGAAGCTGAAAAACGAATTGCGGATTTGGCAAGTAGAACTTAATATAAAATTTTATTCTCGACATTTCGTCCACTGACACTGCGCTCTATTTCTTTAGAACGAAAGAGTAAAAACTTATATTTATGAATAATTACAATCCAGATACATTAATTATTGTACCCTAAAGCGTGAAAACTTTTAATTTACTCCCAATAAGTTGACTGAAAGAAATCCTTATCCAAGAACAAGTGCACCTTTTCCAAAAATATTCTGCTCTATTTAACAATCTTTGTCACTAAATGCTATATATAATATATGTTTAGAAGAGGGAAAATAATAAAAGTAAATATTTCTCAATTTGGATCGAATTACAGGATATAATATATATATATTTTTAGTTTTACTCTTTATTCAAATTGAATTCACAACAACTTTATATATCCTGTTTTATCTATTTTATTTTAAATATAGCTTTTGTTCTGCCATGCCCCGTTATCACAAAAATCTGAGAGACAAATTACTGAAAAATAGTTCAGTTAAATGTCTTGTTCCAAAAAATATACTATTGTTAGCTTACTCGTGTAAAAGAGGGTAGATTTAGGTGGAAATAATAAAAGCAGTGGAATTGTGTCAATCGGGGGACAGTTGCTTGTAAGTGACGGCCCCTATTGGAAGGAAACTAGTGTGAAGTATTGTTAGTAGGTGATACATATCACTTATTGCAATTACATAGTATCCCTTTCCAAATAGTTTAGAATCATATAGACGATGTGTGGTTTAACGTGTTTTTTTTTAAACGTTACCCACTTCCGATTTCTAACACTATATTTTTGGTGTATAATAAAGGACATTTAAAATAATTACTCACCGTTCAAATGATATATCACTCCATAACATCGATCACACATTAATAATAAAAAAATGTAAAAAGTAAACCGATACATTTTTAAATGTATTTTAATTTGAAATATTGAATTAAACTTTTATTATATTATGTGAATGGAAATCAAGATTATTTTATTATTTTCAATAAAAAAAATCATATAAAATCAATGAAATCAAATATAGCTTTTTAGCTTTATATTAAACTTCTAAAAAAGTCAGCTTCAAAATCCGTTGCTGTACACCTGTATTCAAAGCACAAGTAACGAGAACTGACGAAATGTTATAATCATGAATCTATTTAACTACCTAGGTTCTTTTTTTTATGTGCGACATAAAAATTTTATTTAACTGTATGATTAATATATTATGTACTTATATAAAAATTACATATCGAGGTCGACGAGCAATAACATTGTAAATGAATATTGCCTCATTATTTATTTTTATATATTTTTTGACTTTTAAGGTTTCGTATTTTTGTAATGTCTCGAATATTGGATTTGTTAAATGGACTGTAATGTTTAAAGGTTCTCCGGTCTGGTTCCCTTCGCCTACCCTGCTATTCGCGGGATACTGCATATAGCTCAATCAATAGATTTTTAGAAACAGAACTGGGAATTAACAATTGTAGATATATGTATTATATATATACATATGTTTATGAGGTATGTGGTACCTTCATTTTTGTTTTTCTTTCGACGATTTAAATGTGATTACAGATGTATATTTAAATAAAGAATGTTTTGAATTTGAATTTTTATATAAATTAAAAGAAAACCAATTTTCTATAACCTCGTAACTCCAATTAACATTGGATTATTTTTTGCCAGTTTGCTGTCGTATGACGTATGCAGCACGAAAAGAAAATACGTAGAAAATGTACAAAAAAATAGGATTTCAGCTGCACGGTGTATACTGTACATTCTAGGGTAGGCATAGGAAGCCTATTGTTAAAACATTTCCGTTTCCCCACTTTCCGCTTAACTCTGGAGGCATTGAGTGTTGAGTGTTGGCACTCAACGCTTTGCTTTATCTCGTCACCAAAGCGAGGAATATGAATATACTAAATATTTAATTTGCCTGAGTGGAAATCGAATCTACATTCTACAACCCTGCGTTTACAGTGGCACGCTCGTGCCCCTCCGCCGCGATTGGCCTCAATAAGTCAAGGCCACTAATTGAAGATTTAGTAAATTAAATTTTTATAATAAATATATTTGTAATCAAAGGTAAATAAGTAAGATTTATTGATTTCATCAATAATTTACAATCTATCGATTCTTATATGTTTGCAGTTAAAATCATTTAAAAACAAAGAAGCTTCATATTTATTCCCACATAGCGTAGCAGAGGTGGTCGAGGGAAGCTAGAGTTAATACTTCACCAGGCACGGCGCACCGCCCAATTTTCAACACATAGCGTATTGAATGGCGGAACTCAACTCCGTATTTTGTTTACATGAGTAAGAAGAGGAGCATATGTAGTAATTGTCCATCATCTTTTGATCTTAGATTAAATGATATAAACATTAGCCGTTATTGTAACTAATTTGCTTCATTGGCTAAAACTAACAAGACATACTCGTAATCTTTCTTGAATAATAATAATCATAAAAAAATCTTATCATATCTATTAAATCACCGTACGGATTCCTATTCCATTGCACGATAAGAAGCTGGGACTTGCGACTTGAGTATACATTTAATTTAAGATTTGGAACCCTTTGATATGTTTATTAACGTTTGTCTCCATTGGCCAAACTCCTCGCGACATCTAAATACTGAAAGTATTGGCCATTATATCTAAGAAACAAAATATGTTTTTTTATATTATAATGGCCAATACTTTCAAAATACAAAATATTCTCTATTCTAATAGGGTATTGTAGGCACTTTTGATTACTTGAGATATGAAGCCAAAATTTGAAGTGTTTCAAGTTACACTCACACGCAGCCATCCAAAGAAGCTTTCAGGAGTATTTTTCCAAACTCTTTCTTTTGTATCTTAGGACAGTTTTATAAATATTAAAAAGTCATAACTCATTCCCACACAAAATGCAAGTATGACTAAAATATATAGTGATAACTTGAAAAGAAATAAGCTAACCAGCTGACTGTGGTTTATTTAACAAATGTATAGATATTTTTAACATTTTTAAAATATTATTCCACACTTAGGACATTTTTTATTTGTTTTTTAAGTAAGTACTGTACTGTGTAATATCTAAGTTTAAATTGTTATTAACACCGTACTTTTCTTTTCCGGAGTGGGAAAATCAAATTTAAAAAATGGTGTCATATAAAAATATATTATCATTTCTTCAGTCTACAGTCACAACGTGGCCTCAGCAACTACTCAACATGCACTATCTCGGATGATGAAAAGTAAAGTATGATGTCTTGACACTGGATTTTTAGATTAAAAAATATAAAGATATTAATGAGACCATCATATTTTTTTATTGTCACCCTGTATCCTGCATACAGCAGAGTAGGCAAAGAGAATCTAGTGTGGCGGATATCAACGCCGCGCTTTTTCTTGTTACTAGAGCGAGGAAATGAAAATAGTACATTCCTCCGATTAGAAATCGAACCAACAACCGTCGCGTATACAGTCAGACGCTGTGTTGCTGTGCCACGAAAGTCTCCATAATAAACAATGTAAAAATTATTTTTATCATACCTACAGAACTTATTTTTATTTTAATACTAAGTTTAAATAAGTAAAGAACCAAAATAGTAGATTTTTTTTAAGTGATTGTTTTAATCCTCATAAATATATATATAATTAATATTAATATAGTCAATAAATTAAAAGGGCTTAATATTAATTTTTCTCATTTTTTATTTCTTTGTTTTGTGTCATTATTTTAAATATTTATTTATTTTATTGTCGTAGCGCAGTGGCACAATGTTTGACTTTAAACGGTAAGGTTATGCTTCCTCTCGGCTATTTCCTTGCTCAAGGCAAAACGCGGCGTTGAGTTCCGCCACTCAATACCTTGTTCGAGGTTTGGGTGGAAATTGGAACAAGGCGTGTCTTAGCACTAAGTTACCTACCTGCCTAAATATCAAATGCCTGTGTGACCCTAATAGAGTCCCATACCTAAAATATCTAACCCAAGAGGGGTTAGATTCACAGATTATCGCCCGATCTCTATCCTCCCGTTCATGTCCAAAGTATAAGAACGTATAGTTCACCAACAACTCTTATCCTCCTTGACCAAGAACCACATCTCATCTCCCTTCCAGTCTGGATTCCGCCCTGGCTACAGCACCGTTACAACATTAAAAAAGGTCAATTATGGTATTAGACATGGAATCGATAATCAACAAATCACTATTCTTGCGTTGATTTTGAATTCCTCTTAGCTATCCTAAAATCTATTAATATTTCCTCAGAGGCTACTAAATGGTTTTACTTCTGATGTGATAATATCCTGGAAGTACCTTTGTGTCGTACCCGTTGCTTTAGTGAATCGTTTACTGTCCAAACTTTGAAGCTATGGAATACCTTACCACGAGCTATAAGGCATAGATTGCCTTATGGGGAAGGTGGGAAGGTATTCCTTCCTTCTAATCATTAAACATATTTAAATATAAAGTAAAAAAATGCTGTCTTAGTATGTAGTGTATTTTACATGTTTAGTTTTATGTTGTTTCTTTTTGTTATTGCAGTGCGCCATGCCTGCTCATCTTAATTGATTCTTCTGATTAGTTTGCCTGGAAGAGATAACTTTTAGTGAAAAGGCCGCATTTTCACATTTTGTTTGTATGAAATTATTGTGAAATTATTTTCTGGTGTGAAATAAAAAGTTTTTATGTTATATTATAATTATATATTTTATTAAGCGTATTAAGTACCCTATATACCTTTAACAACAGCTAATAAGAATAATATAAAACCGGTCATGTCCGAGTTGGACTCACTCAGAGAGGAATCCATACCATTTTTAATATGGTAGATCAACAGGAAGTACAGTCGTCGATTAATAAGCTATATTTATAAGTTTGTAAGGATTGACTATGAAAGTTCTCTCTTCATGATACATTTCATAACTGTAGGTGCCGATTTTGTTCTACAAACAGTATAACAAAATGCGGCATCTTTTGATTTCTTTGGCTTAGATTTGAAATTTTATAGTAATTTCTTTAAAAAACTTGATAACTCCATGCGATCTCGAGTTAAGTGGTCGTGACAGACGGACAAAAAAATGATCCTATAAGGATTCCGTTTTTATTTTTTGAGGTACTGAACTTTATTTTAAAAGTTATTAGTTGAAACTAAAACTAAATACAAACCCGAATTTTCGACTGTGTCCTCAGGATGAATCGATTTTGATGATTTTTTTTTATTTGAAAGCTAGTGCTTTCCGTGATGTCTCATTTTAATTTGGCTAATTTTTGACGATGGTTCTAGAATAGTTTGGTGAAAGTATGGTTAGATTCTGATTCTGGGATCCGATTGAAATTAAGCAAATTTGTTTTTTGGTAAAAAATATAATTATACTGTAATATCAAAGAAAAACATTGTTAAAATTGCCGGTTTACTTTTTGGCAAAAGTGAGATTCTTCATCTTTGCATTTATTTTCAACCATCTTAAAATAAGGGGGAAGCCACTGTGGCACGGTAAGCATCAGCTCCGCAATTGTTCCGCAAATAAAATATAAATAGTGAGCAAAAGGAACGTAAAAGTATCAAGCTGAGTGATATTGATAGTGAGCCATCGGAGCAATATTCAGATTGCAATTTATATACATTGTAACTCAAAAGAAACGTCAAGAAATAATGCCAATCAACTCGGCCCGTACAACTATCAAAATTAG
>DWMY01001256.1:0-15686 GCA_018249775.1 Heliconius hecalesia formosus | reverse complement strand
ACACCGTTGGAATCATGTATTACCTGAATTAATTATTTTAAATACCTATATTTCCTCGTTTAAGTGACAATTTGTTGAATTCTGGTTAAAAAGGAGTAACTTCCAAACTGTTATTTGGCAATAATATAGCTAAAACAAAAGTTAAAAAGTATTCGTTTTTACTTTTTATAGGTGTTTATTTATTGTATATTTGTATGGAGAAGCCGGGTGGCACATGCGCACCCCAGATTTTTTTTCAAAAAACAATAAGGTTGAAAAATTTAAAAAACTTTTACACAAGAAAATCTTTTTGAGGTAAGTCGAGATTTTCTTAGCAATTCATAGCATAGTACGCAGGGGAATCTAGTGTTAAGACACTCCATTCCCCACTTTCCGCCGAATTCTGGAGGCATTGCGTGTTGAGTGGCGGAACTCAACGCCGCGCTTTGCCCCGACACCAGAGCGAAGAAATGGATATATAAATTTAAATAAATATTTCATCTCCTCGAGTGGGAATCGAATCCACAACCACTCAATTTTGCAGTCACCCTTTGTGCTTCTGCGCCACGACTGGCTGCGGCAAGACTTTTTATTTTAAGGTTGAATAAATTGGAACTTCGACACACTTTGTACATAAACGGTAACATGTCTTCGAAAGGATACTTCCAAGTGACTAGAACTGAGGTGACACCAGGCTTTCCGGGAAAATTTTTGTACATACCATATCTCTCATTAATCACAGATATATTATTAGGTATTATTAGATAATAGGAAGTGTGTGAAGTGAGGAAAATAAACAAACGTGACTCTCTCGCTTCATTCATTGTTAGGAAGTTAAGTCGCATATTTATAGCGTTATATTTTATATGATATAAAGGGCATGAAATAAAGGAAACAGGCACAAAAGCCATATGCGGGCTAATATAAGTCAGGGCTCATAAATACCAAGTGGTCGTGTTCATTATTTACTTTATTTCTTAGGTTCAAGCGTTATGGCTAGAATATATTATCACTTTGTACATATGTGGGTACGGAAGCTATGTATATGATAAGATAAATATTCGGTAATATACTGGAATTTTTTAAACATTTTTTAAAGTGTTAATCCACACTTAAGTAAGAAAAATACTTATTTAGAAAACGTATAAAAACTGGTCGATTTCCAGGAGGCGCGGGTTCGAGTCCCGCTACGTTCAAATTTAGTAAATTCTGAAATACAGTTAATCCCTTGGTCGGTGTTTTATTAAATACATTTAAGTAAAGAGGTAAACTTATGAGGCCAGTCGTGGCGCAGGGGCATAAAGTGTGACTGTAAAACCGATTGTTTGTGGGTTCGATCCCCACTTGAGGAGATGAAACATTTGCTTAAATTTATATTTCCATTTCTTCGCTCTGGTGTCGAGACAAAGCGCGGTGTTGAGTTCCGCCACTTAATACGCAATGCCTCTAGAATTCGGCAGAAAGTGGGGAACGGAGTGTCTTACACTACGTTGCTTACCCTGCTGTGTGCGGGATACAGCGTGAAGCTGATTTATTTTTTAAACATTCGTATATTTCAAAGCAGGCGTAGCCGAACGGGGGCTGCTAATATTGAATAAATTTGTCTACGATTTGCATAAAAGTATTGAAATATTGAAATGTCAATCAGCCATCATATATTTAGGTAGTTCAACAATAAACCAATGTTAATGAATCGAAGCAGTACTCGTATTCATAATTCTACGTTAATTAAGCTTTATCAAGTTACTTTATAATGTAGCTATAATAAAACTTTTGCGGAAAATTATGAGTAGGCACTTCTCAAATTAAAGAATAGATTAAACGTGCTTTAAAGAGAATGAGTCCGTTGTTATACTTTATTTTAATTGCATCTTTACCAGTTTAGTTCTTAGTTTATGGCGTTTCGAGCGTGCCAATTGAGCACTAATCGCTTCGTCAATGTCATGTTGTATGGAGAGTACAAAAAAAAAAAGAGATTTTACGATATTAAAGAGCTTGCTTGGGATCGACTCCGTCGGCATTCATTGCGGCGGAAAGCGCTAGCATTGCTGGCTTGGCGTGTCTAAGGCAGGACGTGTTATCGGCAGAGAGGCATGGTGGTAGAATGACAAGATGCAGGAGTTGACTTGTGAAAAGAAGGTTGCCTTTAAGAAGTGACAGTAATCCACCGTTGCCTACAAGCAACTGCCCCCAATTGTTTTTTTTCGATCTTGAGGTTATTGGCTTTTACAGCGACACCGGGAAGGGAAGAGGGTATCCTCTTCTGCCCCTGAAGAAAAGCAAGCACTATGGGCTGCTTGGCCCGATTGAAACAATTCCATTGCTTTTATTGTCTTTTTTACCTATATGTGCCCTCTTCCTACATCGAAACAAAATCATACGTTATGAAATAGTATATTCTTATGGAAAAGAGTAGACGTATTTTTATATAATATACAGATATTTCGTTTACTATATGCCTTTGGATATTTTATGCAGAAGAAACACAAACATAAGATGAGAGGTACTGCTAGTTGACTTTAGGATTACGTCACAATTAAGAAACCAAACTGGGATTCCGTTCAATATATTTCACAATAATTTGAATTAAAGAATGATATTCACGCCTCTATTACAAAGGTGAAAATGTATAAGAGTTTGATCTTTAATTTGACGAGGGCATTACTTTTAGGCCTCAATTGTCAATTACGGTATAAACCTCTTGATGTGTTCGATTCACGAGCTGATTTTTCTTTCCTTTTTATAACATCATAAAATCATTCTTGGGTTGTGAAGCTGTCTACTTTATGAGCTGTTTAGTTTTCATCGCAATGATTGCTGACTTTTTGAAATTATAATAATAACAGCTTCACGCTGTATCCCGCCACAGCAGGGTAGGCAGAGGGAACCTAGTGTTAAAACACTCCGTTCCCCACTTTCTGCCGAATACTGGAAGCATTGCGTGTTGAGTGGCAGAACTCAACGCCGCGCTTTGCCTCGAAACCAGAGCGAAGAAACGGAAATATAAATTTAAGTAAATATTTCATCTCCTCGAGTGGGGATCGAACCCACAACCAGTCGGTTTTACAGTCACACTTTATGACGCTGCGCCACGACTGGTCTCAATAATAATATAATAATAATAACTATAATGCTCAATCTGCGTAATAGCGGGGAAACACGCTCACGAGCTCCTCGTGGTGGTGAAACCGGTGCACACCTCTCTACACCCTTAGCCGACCACGCCGATGTTGCGCCCAAGGCACTACGCCGCTTTGTGGGGGCCTATCTAGTGGGAGGCGAGTCACCGTCCGCCAACCATTCAATTTGAGACTATTGTAAAGGCGGACGTCCGTTAGTCTCACTCAATAGCCCAGTAGCCAGACCATCCAAATTCCATTCCATAGTCCTAGTTTAGGTTTCCACATTTTCCATAGTTCCTACGCATTAGCCGGCGACCATCTCTGGGCAATTACCTGTGGTTACCCAGAGATGGATCCCGGCTGATGCGTCACAGTAAAGCCTTTGTATATTCTCTAAAGGGCCTCTACGTGTTGGACCTGTGTCCCCACGCAAGCCTTCCAAAGGACCGGGTTCTTTTGAATCCGAGAATTATGAAGGATAACTATAATAATAATAATAATAATAACTATAAGAATAAATTTGAAAAGAAAATTAAAACAAAGAAGTGCATAAAAACGCTATCTACTCTAACGCATCTATTTAAAAGTAAAACTTAAAGACAAAAACTTTCTTTTTTTCATTTATTTAATTCTTATTATATGTCTTAAATTAAGTTCTTAGCAAGTATTTTTATATAATATATTGAATAAATATGTAAATCAGTATAATAATGTTAACATTATGATTAATACAGCTTAAAAAATAATTATGATAATCAAATTTACTTCGAGGTTTCAATAAATTTTGCTTCATAATTAAAAAAGTACTAAAATATTAGGGGCCTATAGGGATCAATACTTTATTGGATAAGGAATATCCGAAGTCGAGTTTGGGTGGTGACCGCAGTAAGAGCAATAAGGTGCGTGAAGCGGTTGAGTCTTGTCTTAATTGTCAATAAGCGTGAGTCCCAGGGCGCCCGAGCTGCTCTCGTCGAATAATTAACGAACTTCCGCGATTTTCGAGTTTGTAAATTGCCTCATGGTCTGGTCGGCCCGTGGCCTGGTTTTCTGGTATAAATTATGTGCGCAGAAAATTAATCTTAGTGATTTACGAACATCCTTTCTTTAAAGGTTTGTTTGTTTGATGTCGTTCCCGAAAGCTGTTTAAGAATTTAATAAGTACTTTTATTTTCACGACTATTACACATTTTAAATCTAACCATTTAACCGGATTAATCGCGTTTATTTAGTATTGTATATTTTTGGAAACCCGACGTTTCGAACACTTTGCAGCAGTCCGTGGTCACGGGTAGACTGAGGTGGCATTCGTCTGTCAGTTGACATAATTATTATATCAAACTACCGCCAACGATTTCTTGAGAAATTTTTCAATTTCAAATTTTTTTTTGAGATTTTGTGACTAATGAGAGAGTTACTAAAACTAAAACTAAAATTGTTCAATTGTCACCATTGTAAATTAGATAAATAAATCAGCTTCACGTTGTATCCCGCAAACGACAGGATAGGCAGAGGGAATCTATTGTTAAGACACTCCGTTCCCCACTTTCCTCCGAGTTCAGGAGGCATTGCGTGTTTGAGTGGCGGAACTCAACGCCGGGCTTTGCCTCGACACCAGAGCAAAGAAATGGTAATATATATTTAAATAAATATTTCATCTCCTCGAGTGGGGAACGAACCCACAACCAGTTGATTTTACAATCACACTTTGTGCCCCTGGACTTTTAAAGACTTTTTATGTGTCATATACAGGTGTAGATTTACAAAAATCTGTACATATTTATTGAATCTTTTAAATTATTATCGCTTAAACCATAACAACATCCGTCACACGTCTGCGGGTTGCACAGTGATTGCTTATATAATCACGAATTTTACAACCCTTTCCTTTCATTAAAATGTAAACAAGCTCTGTAAGGGAGGCTCGCATTTCGTCAGCAATCACGGGACTGTGGCAAACCAAGCATATAAAATTATTTATAAATACAGTTTATTAGCAAGTGCGATTTAAATAATATGCGAAACCGTCGTGGTGTAAGGGCAAGCGTGTGACTTGTGTTGTGGGTTTGATCTCCCCTCGGAGGAATAAATCATTATTTATTAATATTTTTATTTCTTTTTTCTGGTACTAAGGCAAAAGCGCGGCGTTGAGTTCCGCCACTCAACACACAATGCCTCGAAAATTCGGGAGAAGGTGGGAACGGGGTGTCTTAACACTAGGTTCCTTTCCTACCCTGCTATATTCGGAAAACAGCGTGTCGTTGTGATTTAAATGATACATTCAAAGAAATAAAAATTATAACAAGACAGAACGTAAATGATAAACGTAAATTTCCACAATAAAATGCTGCTTTTGTAAATTAATACAATGGTTAGTAAATTCATAATTTGAACCGTTCCAGTTAATTACAATCATTATATTGTATCATTATAAGTATATGAACGCCGCCTGCCTATAAAATTAATAAACCATGTACATATTACTAATAATGTAATATTGGCTGTATTTGCATGGCTCTCTCAATATATGCATATGTATTTATATAAATACTAGCGGACCCGGACGCGGCTTCGCCCGCTTGAACTATACGAATATTTATTAGATTATTTTCAGTTTTCAATAGGATTGGTAAGAAAATATAATACGTAACTAATTAAAATCAACAAAAAGAAACAGTAAACGTAACCAAAGAAAAATATTATTAATATTATCAACGTAAAATAAATATTTTAAAGTATTTAAATTAAAAGTAACACGTATTCTATAATTATCTATAATATATACAGTAAAAAAATAAATAATGCTATGCGAAGATACATGCTGTCGCAGCTTATTTTTTTTTTAAAGAATTACAATATGTTCATTAAAATACAAGATTTTTTGTAACTTTTAACATTTACGCAGCGCATAACCGTCCATTTTAAAGCTTTGATATTTTTGATAAGGATGAATACCAAAATATAGAAAACGCATTAACAATAATTCGATAAATTTAAATTAAATATATTAAAATGGTTCCTGTAGCTCAACCTTCAGGGATAACGGTTTGCAAACGCAACGGTTTGCAAAGTTGTTTATTGTTTTAAGAAAACGTCACCCAAAATGTGCTTCTTGAACGTTTACATGGCGTGCGCCGACTCAACCTTATGAGATACATAAAAACAATGTTTTACAAGAATATTATCCTATAAATATAAATCTAAGCGCGGCGTTGAGTTCTGCCACTCAACACGCAATGCCTCCAGAATTCGGCAGAAAGTGGGGAACGGAGTGTCTTAACACTAGGTTCCCTCTGCCTACCTTGCTGTGTGCGGGATACAGCGTGAAGCTGATAAAAAAAAATCCTATAAATAATGTTTAAAAAAGTCCGGGATGGTATATGTTTCTCTCTGAATGTTGAGCAAAAGTAACCATTTTAATGAATTTATTTTATATTTATGGGTTTTTGTTGTATGTATTTTCTAAAATTTGATATTGATCCTTATGGAAATAAATATAATAGTCACTTTTAGCATTTCATCTAGATTATAGTTTACTGCATAACATCCTAATAAATAATTGAGAAGATATCACTGATTCGTAAGGCCAGGAGGGTTGTGTATTGAACGGCGGAACTCCACGTTCCGCTTTTGCCTCGTTACCATTTTTTTTTAATTCTACTATAAGTAGTACTATCTTGTTCAAAAGCTAGATACGCATCTATATAATTGTCTTTCGATTATATGAAGAAATTTTGTGGTTGTGAAAGTAATTTAAGGTACCGGAGCCGACGATGATAAATCCGGATTTTCTCGACCGTCATAGATACCCGATGGATTGCGAACCTTAGATGACGACAAGAAAAAAAATTCATATAATACATATATTTTGATCGGTGGAGAAAGCGGCTATAGATTCCCAAAAATGTAAAAAAACAACTGTTGCATGAACATATTGATATTGATATCACCCATGTCCTAAGTATTCTTAAAAATGTAAGTATGTTAATCTGATTGTTTCCATGATGTCGTCCTACGTAAGGGTTAAAAATGAAAAAAAAAAATGATCGAGCGCGTCAGATTTTCTAATGGGATGTTAAATGAACCTGAAAATTCTTTTATATAATAATGTGACGATTTGGATGTGACGCAAATACGCAACCATCGTTAGAATGTGCAAAAACAATTTTGTCACTTTGAAATGTTCAATCACGTCAGATTAAGATATATATGGTTCATCTTCACGTAGGTACCTAGACGTATTATCTCATATTATGACGATTATCTGTAACTTGTCTAATAAGATATTTTTTTAAGAAAAAGTATTTAAATAAAAGAGTGTATATTTGAAGTAGAATACTTGTAATTATAAGAAAATAATTATAAAAAAAAAAGTATTTTAAAAATTGCTACGCTCGAGAATGTCGAGATAACGTTTTTATTAACACCTTTGTAGCCCTCCCCCTTCCTTACGTCACTCTTAAATCAGTCAATCAGTCAGATTAGTGGAATATACATGATTTTGCATGTAAATAACTCAATATACCGTAATCTGACACTCTGAAGTACTTAACCGAGTACAAAGAATGCCCCAGTATAAAAATCCCGGTCCCAGTAAATCCCGGACTCCCCGTTTCGGCTCTCCTACCATTACAAATCATTAAGAAATTATTATTGTGTGTCATTCCACACACCTCACACATCTCGCACCCGCCCTCGCGCTCGATGGTCACCCGTCTAATGACGGATGACGGATGACGGCAAACACTATAACATTTATAGAAAGTGTCCTCATGCAATACTAGTTCGTTTTTAAAAAAACCACGAAAAGAAAATCGGTTAGTATGAAATCGACGGATAAGTTAAGGTGTTTGCATAACGTTAAAATTGTTAAAATTTTACATATATATTTTACGTATATATACTATTATTTTTCTATGGGAAGGTAAGGTAAGATACATCATGTTATTTTGCTTAATCACATTACACACAACGTCCACCATAACACTACTGACACGCATAATAATCTAAGTTATTTTAACCGAATATTTTGGAACAAATTAACACAGACGTTTCACACACTTTACAGTTACAGACTATTGAAAAGTATACATATGGGGTACTATACCTTACAGTATAAAGTATACGTGAAAAGCTTTGGTTTTAACTTGTATATTTTTATAGTTTATATTAAAGTATGAAGAGAAATATGTACAAAAAAAATGTTTTTATACTTTGCGGCAGTATATGCAAGTTCAACTTATTAACCTGGTACACTGCTGTATACCCTAATATAGCAAAGGTTAAGGGAACCAGTGTTAACACACTCCGTTCCCCATTTTCCAATTTCCAATTTTCGAGACATTTCGTGTTGAGCACCATAACTCAACGTAGTGCTTTGGCGAGGAAATGTTTGTAAGTCATTCTATTGAATGGGATTCAAACTCACAACCGTCGCGTTTACAGTTTTAATATTTTTTTTTAATAATTTAGAAATATTTCAATATAGGTAATTTTTTTCTAATTTTATTGTGACTTGAGGCTTTAATTAATTGCATCCTGCTATTAAATAATTGTACAATTAAGAAGTTTAAGATATTGTTTATTGTTTTTTATTATATATATGTGTTATAATATTTTCTTTAGAAGTTATTTTATATATAAGAACAAATATAATAAAATCGAATGAAAGATATAAAAATTATATTACAAAAAAAATAAGGAGACATTTCCGTACAGTCTTTTCCGCGAGAGACCGTACTTATATTAGATTAAAATAGCGGTCGCTTTATGGTTATTTGTTCGGACACTATATGAAACTATATGCTATATTATTAAATAATGCAGAATTTACTTAGTAAAATTATATTTCTTTAGAACGATATCTAAAATCAAGTAAATATTTTTTAGCTTCACGCTGTCTTCTGCATATAGCAGGGTAGGCAGAGGGATGCCACGAAATAAATCATAAATAATAAACAGTATCTGTTCTTTTGTACAAACTTGAGTTTTTCAATTTTTTATTGTAAATAACTTGGGGACCTAATACTAAATCAACTCCAAAAAAAATCAATCAAGATACGCCGTTCCCTTCACAAGTGCATTGTAGGAACATACATGTTTTTAATATCCTTCAATATTATGCATTTTAATAAAATGTAATCAGCTTCACGCTGTATTCCTCACATAGCAGGGTAGGCAGAGGGAAGCTAGTGTTAAGAAACTCCGTTCCCCATTTTCTGCCCAATTCTGTAGGCATTGCGTGTTGAGTGGCAAGAATCAACGTCGCGCTTTGCCTCGACATCAGAGCGAAGAAATGGAAATATAAATTTAAGTAAATATTTTATCTCCTCGAGTGGGGATCGAACCCACAACCAGTCGGTTTTACAGTCACGCTTTGTGCCCCTGCGCCACGACTGGCCTCTGGCATTTTAATGTCTATGTATAAATAATACTTTTATTTTCAAATCAAACACAATAATACAAAACAAAACAAAATAAAAGTATTATTTTCAAGGTCAGTCTGGTTTGCGATTTCATTTACAAATATAAATCAGAATTAGTTGCTCAACGAAATAAAAATGCACTACACCTGAAAAAAAAACCGCGACCAAATACTTTTGTCCCATATATGAATAATAATCATTTTCTGCCTGATTATTTAACTTCAAAAGGGATAAAAAAAGAAAAATCATTCAATATATTATGTTGCTTTTATATGCATAAAATATTAAAAACCTTCATTAACAACATTTGTCATTAAATTCCATAACAGACGATATATATTATTTTCAGGTAAAATTTTAAAATGACAATTTTCTTGTAAATATTTTAAGCGCAGTTCTTTGTTTTGTTTCCATAATAACTTTACGTAAAAGCCTATTATAGTATGACGTAAAAAAAAACTTTTATAGTTTGACGAGCTTGCAACTTCGTTTGTTTGGACTATAAAAAATTTAAATCTCGTTCCTATAGGAATTCCGACAAATCCTTGGTCATCCCCTACATTTCCGAAGGTCAAAAATTTCATCCACTCAAGTAGGGTTTTTTAATATTATATATTATAGACGGATATAATTAAACGAGATAACTTTATGAATTCTACGAAACTACGAATGCAAAGACCTCAATCTAAGTAATTTAATTTAGTCTGTAAAAATTTAACCAAATCAAAAACAGTAAAAATTTTATAAGAACATTAAATTTTAGTTTTAAAATTGATACATTGATTGATTATATTAGTGTTTATTTGAAGATGTGATTGATGGTTGTGGATGTAAAAAGTTCTTAATATAATTTTCTTGCTTAAAATTATTTTAGCTTTGTGGTATGCCCAGTATGCAGTGTTTATAAAATTTTCGGAAAATGAAAAGCGGTATAACTTGATATAAAGTCTTCTTTACTCCACCATGTTGTGTTGAGAGTGACTGGTCACAAAAAAATCTACTAAAAATAAATAATTAATACATGTACATATAATATATTATATTTTTTAGCTTCACGCTCTATGCCGCACATGGCGGGGAAGGCAAGGGGAACCTAGTGACACTCCGTTTCCATTACGACTGCTTACGTGCCCACTACGGCTCCTACGGCACCACTGCTCTAGATTCAAATGATTATACAGTGTCACATTGTAAAACATTCAACTATCCTATTCATAGGGAAATGAATGTAAAGCTGATACATAAAAAAGGCATACAAATAAAGCAAAATACTTAAACATGAGGTGAACTGCGTCACTTAATAGGGGCGGTACTCGGCCCGGCTGGTTGCTTCAGAGCGAGTCACATTAATTTACGATCTTTGCGGTTCCTTATTTAGGTTAAGCCTTTTAAAGGGGTGCTTATTTTTTCAATCTCGACGTTTTCTAACGTTCTTATTTGTATTGATTTTTTATGTTTAGTATTTTTGCTAACTGAAGTGCTTTATATACTTGCTTTATATAGAGTCAGGTAACTAAAGTGGGCGCTTGCCAGTTTTACTTTTAGGGTCTCATTTTGCAATAGAATAGTAAAATGAAGGAAATTAAAGTATTATTTCGAAATTAGCATTTATTATTCTATAAATAAAAATAAATTCAGTCTGTTTCTTAGTTTTTTAGGAAACAATACAGCAAAAACAAACAAAAGTTTCAATGTGCACGCTTGCGTAATGGGGGTAAGTGTGCGCATACTTTTGGTGGAAATAGACACAATTCAGGTAAGTTAACGGTTTGGTTATGTTAACAAAATATTTTTTTTCACTTATATGACCTATTGAATAAATTTTATACACGATATTTAATATTTAGGCGGTAATTCTTGTAAAATATATCTCTGACTATGATGTCTATTATGTAAAGGATAGTGTTCACTACAGATACAATAAACATAAGAATATTAATTAATATATTATAAGTATTTAATCAACCAATAAATTTCAAGTAGCTAAAAATAAATAAAGACAGTGGGAAATAGATATAGTATGTCTTTACAAAAGCAAGTATGCTGGCAGCTCAGCCAGCTCTTATGGTGAGTCATTTTAATTTACCGTCTTTGTACTGTCGGTTTCATTTAAGTTAAACCTTACATAGAGAAACCTTTGTCTTTTATTGCTTAAATTCTTTAAGTACGTCTTTTGTTTTTGTATGCATCACTGCATCTCAATCGTTAATAGAAAAGTAATTAAAAGTAATATGTTATAGAAAAAAATATTTTGAGACATCTACACATAATCTGATTAAAACACACGATGGTTATAACGACCATTGATGGTCATAGTGGCAAATGATCGATCGAGTTTTCAGGGCGTTTAGGGTATCGATAGTTGCTCGATCTGGTTATATAAGAGGATGAAAATAAGTCATTATCCCGAGTGGGGATCTAATCCACACAAAAACAAAAAGTGCAATATTTCCAAAAGGATTAAAAAAATATGTAAAAAGAAAAATTATTAAACTAGTCTCTAACTCTATCGCAAATTATGTTTTTTTACCCGAATACAATATCACAATGCGTTCAGCGCAAACTGTCCAGTGCGACGCAAGTGGGATGCGCTTGCTATAGCCAGCATAGCATACTGCTAAGGGCGCTACTTTTAAACTTCTTGGTACCGATTTCATCTTGGCTTTATATCGTATTCGACGAGGGGAGAAAAATGACGGGAGGCAAAATGATTTTTATCCCACATTTGTCATTCACATCCCCAAAATTGTCACACGCCTGAAGACAGATGCTTCGAAGACTCTCTCTACGATCAGTTGAAAATATTAATAGCACGCTTCATAATGAAACTTGTAAAAATAGTTTCACTAGACACAGAGGGAGCCTGCAAAGACGTACAGTGGGCCACCGCTGAGAAAAGACTGGTTGAAGAAAGTTGTTGTGTCGGGGTGTCAGTAGTAAGTCACTGTTGGTCGTTATATTCGTTCGTTCGGTTGTTGTCCTCGTCGTCAAGTTTTGTTCTGTTTGTTTGTCTGTTTGTATCTTTGTCTTTTCATTATGCGGATTGTCGTCGATTGGCGTGTGTGTATTTGTATTAAAATTAGTAATTAGATAAGTACTCTATGAATTTTGATTCGCTTGATAGTGTCGAAATATGCGTTTTTTGCGATTTAAACGACTATATCTATATAGTCGTCTAAATCGCAAATAAGGGTTCCTCTTTTCCTTAAAAAGGTACGTAGCCCTAATTAACCAACTTACTTAAATGTATTATATTGTAAAGTATTTTATACGTCATACTAATAGGGATATGTTTAAAGGAATGCTGCCACCTACAGTAGCCTCTTTAGACCTTCGAAAACACCATTTTAAAGATACTGGAGCAAGGTCATGGAAAAGCATGAGGACCTCCCGGAGGGCATGTATGAAGAGGTGGATGACAGTGGACAAGGCGAAAGAGGTATGTAGAGACCGTAGCGTTTGGCGCTCTGTCCTTTTCTCCCGCTAGGGGTATAATTTTTATATAATTTGTACATAATAATTTCAGCGGGCCTATTTTCTTGCTTCGTACTATTTAGAGCGTGTTTTAGTAGTCGAGTTTTGGTTTTAAAACTTTCTTTTTATTTATTTAATAGGTATAGATAATATCAGCACAAGCTTTCATTATAATAAATCGGCACAATGTTTTATTATTGGATAGTGTCGAATTTCTGACTAAGAGATCTGGTTATCAATCCCAATTAGGTAACCCCTACTTTGCGGTTATTATTACCAAAAGCAACTTTAGAATTAAATTTCAAAAAAGTAAAAACTTGTTCATTTATTTAAAAGGTGAATATATTTCACAGTAATGATTCCAGTGGCTTAATTTAATACTCGAGCCTTTTCTTTTTAAAACTCTTTAGAGTGCCCTGCTTTGGCGTTTTTATAATAAATGTTTGTTTTTTATTAGATTCTATTTCTATATTTTTTGTCAATAAAATTCCAAAGACAAAATCTTTACCTACTATGAAGCTGTAGTATAGTGAATATTCTTAGAAATCGAAAGCGGTTAAAGTTTTTTTTTTAAAAAACAAGATAAAATCACATGTTGTCTATATGTTTCTATACAATGCTGAAAAAGGTCTTATGTAATTGCAATAAATGATATGTAACCCTCCATAACAATACTTCACACGAGTTTCTTTCCAATAAGTGCCGTTGTCATCAAGCAACTGCCGCCGATTGTCACAAGTCCATTGCTTTTAGTTATAGTCCTTTTCACCTATAGCTATCCTCTTTTACACGAGTTTGCTAATAACATATATTATTACTATACAGGCTATTATAATATATATAGACCAGTCGTGGCGCAGGGGCACAAAGTGTGACTGAAAACCGACTGGTTGTGGGTTCGATCTCCACTCCAGGAAATGAAATATTTATTTCCATTAATATTTTCATGTCTTCGCTCTGGTGTCGAGGCAAAGGGCGGCGTTGAGTTCCGCCACTCACCACGCAATGCCTCCGGAACTTGGCGGAAAGTGAGGAACGGAGTGTCTTAACACTAGGTTCCCTCTGCCTACTCTACTGTGTGCGGGATACAGCGTGCAGTTGATTTAATTTAATTTTTATTACTCGCATACTATACGACAATAATAAAAGTATGAAATTTTCCAGAGTCAAGAGATAAGATAAGGTTGAGGTTAAGGCCCGTACGAATATTAATACGTCGGTAAAGGAATTTAATTAGTGACGCACGGGAATAAAGAAGGAACTTTGTATACCTGAATTTAGAATGAATTATACCATGCGGGCACTGAGAGAAGGACTAGTTCTGGGAAGTTCTTTATGAGATTCTTGAGGATAAAATCATGTTTGGTGCGACTGTTGTTCTAATATATATATTTTTTTGTATGAGATTTCTTATGTTTACTATAATGTTACATATAACATTACAGTACTTATATTTTAAGGAGAAATTATGGCAAATATTGATAATATACTGTAAAACCGACTGGTTGTGGGTTCGATCCCCACTCGAGGAGATGAAATATTTACTTAAATTTATATTTTCATTTCTTCGCTCTGGTGTCGAGGCAAAGCGCGGCGTTGAGTTCTGCCACTTACCACGCAATTCCTCCCGAATTCGGCAGAAAGTGGGGAACGGAGTGTCTTAATACTAGGTTCCCCCTACCCTGCTGTGTGCGGGATATAGCGTGAAGCTGATTTTTTGATAATATAATTACTGTTTTAATAATTATCTATTATTAAAGTTGTAAAGGTATTACTTGTACGTAAGGATTATTCTATTGTGAGCCTCCGAATAATATAATCAATTATTGAATTAAATTAAATTATGTTAAAGTTCAAATTCTATTAGAAAGTCCTATGAAAGAAATAGTAATAAAGTTCAACAAAGTTGTCAGCGTAACTCGTTTAATTTTCAATATGGAAGTCGCAGTAGAAGATTAGTTGCCAAGTTTTAATTTTGAGTTAGAGGTACGGGTATGTTGTAAAAAGTTGATTTATTTGAATTAACTATATTATAAAGTAAATATGTGTCTACAGTGTATTTTAATTTCTACGGTCTACAGTAAGCATTGTGTATGGCAAAAAGGGCAGCTATGCTGTCGTTTTACCATTTCATCGATACAGATAAGGTGGTTTTAATTTTGTTACTGGCGGTAACACCTCTAAATAGAACGTATTTTTTCTAACATACTTAACAAATATTCTACTTCAAAACGTACAAAAAAATATATTAACAATAAAAGAGAATAAAATAATGTAAGATAAAAAAATCATCGTATGACATAAGTTAAATAATTATTATACACCTACAACGAGAAGTCGACGGGTGTCGTGCAGTGGCATAAGCCGTGGAAATGTCTCCAGGAAGGCTTCGACAGTGCTCTTCGACACTCGACTCGATGGTTACGTGACCGTGCAGACAGTAGCATTAATATTGTTGGCACGAAAGACAAGAAATACGCCCTCATTCCAAAAACACGTACATGAAACTTAAACTTTTAAATTTGTATAGGCAGATATTGTCATATACGAGTATGTATGCAGATTGCATATATATATATATATATATATATATATATATATATATATATATATATATATATATATATATATATATATATATATATATATATATATATATATATATATATATATATATATATATATATAT
>DWMY01001255.1:0-15687 GCA_018249775.1 Heliconius hecalesia formosus | reverse complement strand
GCCCAGTATTTTAGACTTTGGTATACTGTGTGTGCTACTAGTATCTGTAGTACCTAAGCACACACAGTTCTTTATTTTGTCGAACCGTCTTGGAACATATTCTCTCAAAAAATATTTGGGCATATAAGCATTGCGATAAATCAAAACATCAGAACTTCTTTACAATGTTATATGACTTTATAGTTTTTTTAACAGAACAGAAACAATTGTACAACTTTATTTTAAGAGGACTTATATTCATTTATACTATACTTATATAATATAGCTAATACATATAGCTAGTTTTCTTCCATGTTATTTTTTTTAACATGGAACCATGAAAATAATAATACTAAGTATTGAACTTGGGAAATATATTGCATGTGAGATAGAAATCATTATGGCTAGATGTCGTGATCATGAAATACACGCCATATACCCATTAGTACATGTTAAGTACAGCTTAATAACACCAAACATTTTTAAATATATCTTATAGATACATATTTGTCTAGTAAAATAAAAGTAAATATAATATTATAGTTTTAAACTCATATGGAATCAATTATCAAATCTTATAAAAATAGAGAAATATAAAAAAAAGTCTAATAAAATAAATACTGTAAACAGATAGATAAACAAACAAGTATTTATTTTATATTTATAAATCATTTATAATAAATTATCTCAATAAGTAAACATATTCCTATATTCTATTCAAAATCTAAATTTTAAATTTGAACCCACAATCTTTTAAATCAAACATTCTAATGCCTATTTGAACTGCATAACAATTTAAAAAGAAATTTCAATACATAAAAAAATATAACTGTACTGAAGTAAACATGAATTTTGATAACATCTCTATTGAAAGAGCAAATTGCAATAAACCACGTTATGATAAATAATTATACTTTGTTTATATAACAGTGCGTGCTAATATGGCTTCTATCATACATTGTTTAGATCGTTTGGAAAATGCTGAATTTTATTTTGTTGTATTTTTTCTCATTTTATGTGATTGGTACACGAGCTGATAGTATGTTGGTAAGATTTTTTTATTTTTGACAGTAAAATTTCGCAACTGTATTTGACAATAATCTGTATTTACTTAAACAAAATACACATCTGGCTATACTTAGCTGGCTGGCTTCAAGTTATTGTGCCGCGAAGGTTTTATGAGCCTATCAACTAAATAAAAGAGTATTGAGCTGCTTAAGCTAAGCGAAGTCTATAAACTCCGTTTTCTACTTTCCAGTCACTTTAAAGCTAATTCGTTCTGGGTGGCGGAATTTAACGCTGAGAGAGAAACGTTAAAATTATTTAATATATTAACATTCAATTGCACGCCGATCGAACCCACAATCATTGCTTATGTCCAGACTCTTTCCAAATTTGCAATTATACCACTTATTAATAATAAAAAAAAAAAACTTTATTTGTTCAACAGATTTTACATACAGATAATTGTTACAGAGACCTCCTTTTAAGCAAGTAATGCCTGTATTAGGAGAGAAATTATTCTTATCATTAAATTTCCCAGGGTCCAGGGATATGGTCAGTTATAAGCATCGAAGAATGTCCGCAATCCACAGCTCAAGAAGACGTCAAAGCTGAAGTGAACAAGCACAAATTAAATCGTACTCACGATGGGATGACAGCGAAAGTAACCGTAGCTACCACTATCGATGACAAATACGGAGTAAAGTTATATTCTTTATTACACAATAACACTATCTATAAGAAAAAAAACAACATTTTTAAATTAGATGCCGGCCGTGACGCAGAGGCACAAAGTGTGACTGTAAAAGCGATTGGTTATGAGTTCCATCCCCATTCGAGGAAATGAAATATTTATTTAAATTTATATTTCTCGGCGGGAAGTGGGGAACGGAGTGTCTTAACACTAGGTTCCCTGTGCCTACCCTGCTGTATGCAGGATACAGTGCGTGAAGATGATTTTATTTTTAAATATACGTATATTATGTTTATATAAAATCACAACGTTTAATAATAATATTTCATTTCAATTCTTTTAAAATTAATAGGACTACATCACTATAAAATTATACTTTCTTTTTCTTTTATTATGAAGAAAAATATAAATGTGCGACCAAGAATGTCATGTTTATGAAGCACTGTTGTAAGTACTAAAATGCTGATATAATTACATGATGGACCTTCAAAAAGTATATTTTTATAAACGAAACGACCAGAAGACAAAACGTAGAAAACAACAATTTTTAATTTTAAAATTTTCTAAAATCGAAACAATTTTTTCAGGCCCACGTAGAAATATGCAAATACGTGGACGGTGGTTGCAAGCAGTACCAGGTGTTATCAGACAACAATGTTGTGAGCATGCTCGACAAGTACGCTAAAGAAATGGTCACTGATGCTTTGACGTTCGCTAAAATTGATCCACCCGAGTTCCCCATTAATGAGGTTAGAGGAGAATTATCTTTGTTTGTTTTTAGTTTGGCACTATATCAGAAACATTGCTGGTATTGGCAAGCATAAGCAATTCTGGAGGAATTGCATGTTAGGTGGTGCTTTGAAGAAACGAAAATATTAAATATTTAATTTTCTTGAGTGGACATCGAACTCACAACCTATCGCGTTTACAGTCGCACGCTTGTGCACCTGCACCACGACTGGTCAGAATTATTTATTTATATTGTATTTAATTTGTATTTTGGGGAGAATAACTACAGATAAATCAATGTTTTCCATTTTCTATTTTCGACAGTATGATTAGTTATTTCCAATCATAATAAATAGTCAGTTTTGCAATCGCCTTTAAAGAAACTTTGTCTTAGGTTAAATTATAAATTTATATATATATATATATAAATTATAACAAATTATAGCTCTCTAACTAAAAATACATATAGTATTTATTTCTTTCCATAAAAACATTAAGTCTGTACTTATTCCCACAAAAATTTCAAAAAAAACGTTAAAGAAATAATGGTTTTTGGTTAAAATAATATTTACCCAAAACCAACCAATTGTTAATTTAAGGGCGAATACGAAATAGAAGACTACGTGGTGGACTATTGCAAGTTACCCCGTGAAGCTGTCTATGGAAAATTCGAGGCATTAGCGTATTTAGTATATAAGAATGAAAAGGTGTCGTGCATTAAACTTGTATTAGAATTTAACAAATTCGAGGACGAAAATTTCTGTGATCCCGATGAAGAATGATTTATAAAGAATTATTATTATATGTATTTGCTTTGCTTGCGTAAAAATACATTTAAAGAATCTATAATAATATATAACCATTAATGTATACCTATATAGTAAAAAAATATTAAATTGTGAAAAAGATGTTCAAAGTAAGTAGTTTTTTTTTCAACCAACAATCCGTTCCGACTCACTTGACGACGTGCTCGAACTGGTGGTGCTGCAGCAGGTGCTTGTTGGTGGGCAGGCGCGCGGCCAGGTCGCGCACGAGCGCGGCGCGCGCGGCCGGCGCCCGCAGCGCGCGCTGCACGCCCGGCAGCGACTTGCGCGCGTCCGCGTGCCGGCCCTCGAACACGGCCGCCACGCACGAGCGCAGCACCTCCAGCCGGCGCGCCGAGTTGTTCAGCAGGGGCTGCGCGTGCTCCGCCGCGCCCGTGGGCGGCGCCCCGGGCGGTATGATCCGCGGTGCCGGCAGCCTTAGTGCTGATAGTCTGTGGACCAACACTTGGTACTATGGTTCATCTAGTAAGTTACGTTACCCCCCTCTCATGATTGATACACAAAAGCAGTACACACTTGGGGTTGCCGGCGTTGCGCGCCGCCACGTCGTGGATGACGGCGTGCACGCGCGCGGCGTCCAGCGCCGGCAGCGGCGGCTGGTGGATGCGCGCCGAGGCGCCCTCGGGCGGCCGCAGCACGCGCTGCGAGTACGCCTGCGCCGACACCCCCTGCGACCAAACGGAACCTTGCATTTACCTTTAATTATTCATTTAAAAAATATGCTTATTCCAATACTAAACACTATGACTTACTTGCGGATTAGGATTTTCATTGAGATGTAATTGCATTGCAAGATCTTGTATGTGTTCTAGTTCCAATTCACTATTTAGAGACTCCAATCTCATCTGTTCTGGAAGATTCCTAGAAAATAATGAAAATAATTCATAATAAACATATAAAATATATATTTTTAAAGATAAGCATTGCCACTGTCGTTCATCATATGTATACCTCAGTTTTAAACCATTTTAACTGTCTATATCAAATACGATTCATATTTTTGACTTAAGCAACTTTTTGTAATTTATCACGGAATATTTGAGGCCAGTGGTGGCGCAGCGGCACGAGGTGTAACTGTAAAAACGACTGGTTGTGGGTTTGATTCCCACTCGAGGAGATGAAATATTTACTTAAATTTATATTTCCATTTCTTTACTCTGGTGTCGACGTTACGCGCGGCGTTGATTTCTGCCACTCAACACGCAATGCCTCCAGAATTCGGCAGAAAGTGAGGAATGAAGTGTTCCCTCTGCCTTCCCTGCTGTGTGCGGGATACAGTGTGAAGCTGATTTAATACGGAATATTTAATATAATCAATCACTTTTACATAACTTCATACTATAGAAATCAAAGAAACATACTAGTGTCAAGATATTCTATTCTCCACTTTCTGATCGAATACAAGACACATAATTTTGAATGGTGGAACTCTATCTCTGCAATTTGTCGTATCAGTACTGATTAACATATTTAATTCCCATTGGACCTACATACATTCGCATTTACAGTTAACTCCAACAGCTATTAATTTCAACAAAAAACAAATTTACATACTGAACCAATTCATCCCATATATCTGTGGGCCGCCATGGGGGTCCTCTCTCAGCGACGAGACCATTAAAAAACATGGAGTCCAGCAATCTGACTGCAAAGGGGCATTGCGATAAACCCCTGGCCCCAAGGAAACCAGCCTTGTGGAATGTTAGCACGGGAGACGGATGTATCCTGATGATAGTTAGACAGTGCCTGGGGAATAAATAAGTGTTAAACTAATTTATAATTATTTAATATTCCATATGAATGAAATATTAAAAAATATAAACTATAAATGTGTGTGTAAAATTTGTTATGTTATAGAATATTAAGTTAGCATGTAGTATAGGGAACGGTTTTAAGAATTTAAAAAAATATATAATAATATACATCATTACTAAACTTCATCAAATTAAATACAAAAAAAATCAATTAAAACAAAATAAATAGACCAATACAAACCCCATAGCAACTTCACCAAAGTCGTCATAAAGACGAATTTTGGTCTTATACAAAACAAGCACTTTTTGTCGAAATTATATATTCCTATAATTTTATGACTTTTTAATATAATACAAAGTTTTATTAAATCTAGTACGTAACATAAAAATAATAAAATACCAATCCTACCTATAACCCTGCAGTAACTTTGCCAGAGTTCTCATAAACACTGCCCTAATTTCTTTATCCATCATATGCGGGGGTGACGATGAAGGCGGTGGTGGGGCGAAGGCCGAGTCTGCTGACTTCAGTTCCGGTTGTAAGACTAGCGCTAGGGCCTCTTGTAAAGAGGATAATACCTTCCCTTCAGGCCTAGGGATATTTACTCCCGCCGGTATATGGAGGGAACCCACGTCGAGATCTGCTACTATTACGTCCAGCTAAAATGGAAAATGCTTTTTATTATAAAATACAATTACATAAAATAATATTGTAATAGTATTAAAGTAAAGGAGTAAAGTTAGATAGGAAAGTCCTATAATATTACACTTTCGAAATATATCTTTGCTTTAATTTTTATTTACACTTACATACTAAGTCCAAAATTAATAAAATGATAATTCATAATATTGACAAAGAAATCAGTCTAAGCCCGGCCACCACTTTTTAGTTCACAATTTAAAAAAAATAAATTTTTATTCTAAAAATATGAAAAGCATTCTAATTTGATCTGGCACACAAACAAATAAATTTTTAAAGAAATACTTTTTAGATATTGAAATTCGGATCAATCAATAAAGAAACACACAAAATCTTACCAATTCCGATACTTCCTCTTTCAGACTCGAATGCACACCTATCAGGAAGGGCGTGGGGGTTGCCAACACCTCCGCTAGACCAGCGGGTAGCAGCGGTATGTATACGTGGGCGTATCTAAAGGGGAACATTAGGGCTGCAAGTGCCCTGCAAACAGCGGAGAGTCGAGCTGCTGCTAGTGATACTAACAAGACCTTGTGTTCGCTCATCACTGCACACCACAGTGTTACCGAGTTATGGATACCTGGAATAGGAAATTAGTGTATCTTTTATTTGTTTCGTTTCTCATCGCATAAGCACACGACACGACGCCGCGCTTTATCTTGTTACCACAGAAACGAAATGAATTGTTTATTATATAAATAATAAATAATTCATTTTCCTGAATGGAACAAGTCCACAACTGCGTTACTTTGTGCAGCTTAATTATATAAAAAAAACCACCTGTACTCACCTAACAACCTCAACAGCATATGAACAGCAGTATGCGTAACAGGCATGGGGGGTGCAGCTGGTGGCTGTAGCGCCTGCCGGTCCCCTGCGCCTATACTGAAGCGTACTTGGGGGCCCCCCGCCGGTGGCACTAGGACACAACCCAGCAGGTTGCCTACTAAGGTTTCTAATGGCACACCCAGGTTTTCAACCCACACCGTGTATATTATGCCGAGGCAATTCTGGAAATTGTGAATTAAAAGTAGTTTTTATAAGTTAGTCTATTAGAACATTAAAACATTTCATTAATTCAATTGCCACTTTAAAAAAAGGTCAATATTAAAAAATATATTGCTTTACAGATCTAATGTCATTCAGCATATCTTTTAGTTCTGTCACCCTGATCAAAAAAATCCTAACGGAAAAGAACGGAAAATGAAAAGTGAAGATCAAGATCTATTCATAAAAGAAAGTCTATTGCACAGATTTCATTAACAGAATGCCATGCCTGATTTTCGATGTAGTGTTTTTCTATACAGTCCCCATCATTTAGTTTTATAAATGAAGTTTTATAAATGACTGTCTTGAATCAAATGTAAGTTTTTTTTTTCAACATCTAAAGTTACTATTCTTTAGACATACAGTCGTGAACTAGAGGCCTACTATAATATACGTATATAAGTGTTATGGAAGAGCGGGGCCTCCTGTTACAAGTACTAGTATCATGCTGGTAACTTACTAGGCTGGTCTCTTTACTTTTTATGTAGCTAAGTAATATGTGAAACTGAAATAAATATATATATATATTTTTTTTATTTTATTTTATATACAACAATTATAATTGTGAACTACAAACATCTCTGTTAAAGTTAAACAATAATATTTTAAATATTTTTTGTACAAACAAAAACCCCAACAAATTTGTAATACATGTCACTTAAATTTGTCTTTGTCTGCATTTAACAGACAAGACAAACAAATAACAAATCAGAATCGCTCAAAACATTTTAATGAGGCGGCGGAGCGTAACTACCCATTGACTCTTAAATAGACCGAGTTTAATACTTATATATTTTTTTCCAATTTGAATCTTGCCAATAAATTCTCGTATTAAGAATAAAATATAAAATTATAAAGATACGTGTTAATTGAGGTGCAGTGGAGCCGATCCCATCGCACCCGACCGCAGTGGATTTGATCCACATTGACCGGGGAGATTGAATAATTTTCTTTTTCCTAAAGGTAAGACAAAGTGCAGTGTTGAGTTCCGCCTTTTAACACGCAATGTCTCAAATTCGGGTGGAAAATAATAATTATACAGTACACGTACAGTGGCTTAAGTCGTACAAACTGATCTTCTAAACTGATCATGCATAAAACCTAAAAAACTAATGATAGGTTTCTCATTTGACATATTTAAAAACATTTAACAAAAGAATTATATTACAAATTCAAATACAATTTTATATGATATTTTAATATTATACACTTAAATAAAATATTTATTAGTTACCCGGAATGTATCTATGTAGTCTTGCCGCGACACGATGACCAGGCACTTGGGCGCGTACATTATGCTGTGGTGAGTGATGTTCGCCACCGGCCGGCTCGAATCCAGTGACTCCTCGTCCTGGAAATTAAAATTAGTTTTTAGAGTTAGATATACAATCGCTTCAAAAATTGCAATTGGTAATGTAAAAAGATATCATCACCTTCGGAATCATATTTATATTAATATGGAAAATGTAGTTTTACATAAATGAAGATGCTTATTATTGACTTGTCATATTACAACATATTAATTATAAGTTTGCTTTACCGACGGCTTCAAGGGTCCACACTTGTTCAACCAGTGGAATGGTGTTTTTTAATATTTTTAATGTATTTTTATAACAAATTATAAATAAAAATGTAAAATTTATTTCTCTTATGTAATAAAAGTATATATTGTTTGGTGATAATTTGTAACTTGATTCAATAGCTTTAACTACGGCTACGACGACATACAAATGGACACAACAACAACAACAGCCAACATTTTGTATGACATGTGAGTACACGAGGAACTCGGGAGTTTCGATAAACACGCTGCAATATATATAGCTTTATAGCCTATCCAAAACGAAACAAAAACAATTCGAATCAATAGTTTCTGAAATTCAACAAACCAATTTTTCCAACTTTATAATATTAGTATAGATTCCAAATATAATATAACAATGTGCACTTATATATAAGTTTCAAAGTTTCTAAATACTTATTAAGAAAACGTATAAAATTTTTGAACCCGCGCCTCTTTGGAAATCGTCCAAGCGCTCTGACTAAGCCATACGTTCTCACTCAAAAATTTTTATACGTTTTCGTAATAAGTATTATTCTTTCTTAAATGTGAAATAACATTTTAAAAAATTTATATCATTTTTTTGAACGGATTTAGATAAAACTTTACATAACATAGCTTAAACACCAGAATAACACATATGTTACAATTTATATGAGGATTTTGTATAATTTGGCTATAATATAACAATACGTTTAAGCGAGCGAAACCGCTTTAGGGTCGCTAGTCTATATTAAATAAGTTTCCCAGAGAAACAATAAGAGGACGTTATGGAGGCCTCAAAAGTCGGAACCAATGGTTTGGAAAGTGACAAAATAATTGCACTCCCGACGGAACGCCAGGAACGGAAGTTATGCAAATTCGCCGGCGCTCGGCAGACGTCGAAGCAGACGGTACTTTATGACAAAAGTTTTATATTAACTTTTAGTTTTCATATACTTAGACTTACTAGTCATATAAAGTTTATTCTATATAATAGATGTTACGTAATATTGAAAGTTAAATTTATTTAAAAAAATATATAAAAATCAACTACATTTCAATATTGTACATTAACTTCTTTCTATTGAAATATTCAAAGCAATAAAGAGAAAATACATACATAAAAATACAATGTACTTATAATCTAAATATAGAAATAAATATACTGTGTTGTTGGAGAATAACAATAAATTAGACTATATTATATAATTAATGCCGTGGTGACGCAGCGGCACAATAAACGCGACGACTGTGGGTTCGATTCCCACTTGGAGGAATGAATTATTTTCAGTCCCTCGCTCTGGTAACAAGAACAAACCTGACTTTGAGTTCCGATAATTTTGAAGCAATAAGAAAATCCAACAAGACTATTACACTTAGTTCCGTCTACGTACCCTGCTATATAGATCACCGAGACGTTAGAAAAATAGTAATATCAAAGAAAAATTAAAACTTAAATAAAAATAAAATGTATAAAAAATGTAAGGCCACGCAGTTTCACACTAATAAAACTAAAACTTTCGAACACCAAACATGTGCATATATACAACGTTACACATTGAATAACAAGGGAGCGGTGTTCAGTTTCAAAACACGGCGCGCGAAGAATATTTATTATTCTATAAACCTTTTTTAACACTAGCTAAATTCCGTGAAGCGGTTTTTGATATTTTTAGAAAAAAAAAACATATTATATATTAGCATCGCTGTTTTTTAGATACACATTTGTTAGGCAAAATGTATGTAGTGTGTGTATGTAGTGGTAATTCTCCATCGGCCTGGCTTCTCCAAGCATTGCCCAAAATCCCCAAATAACTGGACGTTCCACACTGCGCTTTTCAGAATTAAAAATATAAAAAAAAAGATATAAACATATTTAAAAAAAACCATAGATGTCATGGAGTCAGTCATCATACAGGCAGCATTGCGATTTTTTTCTCATATATATATAAATAAAGAGGATGCTTTTTCCACATAAAAATGTTAGACAGGTGGTTAGGTTCCCCCTGCCTACTCTACTATACATAAAAAGTAAAGATGGAAGTGATTGATATTTTATTATACCTACTGGTGTCCATCTTATACTACATACAGCGTACTTACTAGAAAATGGCTTATTGGAAAATGGCTACTTTTATTATATAAGTATCCATTTCTAATCTATAAATTATAACTAAACGTATAATATGTACTACAATATGATTTGTTAAATACTCTATTTATTCACCAGCCTCACGGTTTTACATATTACATATGTATATATAAAAGTAGCATGAATTTCAAAACTCTACAAAATTGCATATTTCCCCCGTCAATATTGGCAATTGCCTTCAATTGAATATTAGTAATGCGAATATTGGAATTCGATAACTAGTTCTACCTATACATATATGTATATATGTACATATAAGTACCCACGTTACTTGTGGCGTTACGTGGCTCGCCTATAAAAGAGACTTACATACTAGTATGCGTCAACTTAAAGAATACGTATGAATTGAATTTTGTTTTCTTCTTCACTTTGAGAAGTAAGATTTGATAGTGAAACTTTTACGAATGAAATATATGTAATATAATAAAAAAGGGAAACGAAATATACTAAAATAGCGGAATCTCGCATATAACAGGGTAAGAGAGAACCTACCAAGACGCTCAACCATCGGCTTTCCGCCCGAAATCGACACAGTGCGTGTTGGGTGGTGCGTGAATTAATCGACGCGCGACGTGTTTTAACCACTGACGCAAAATGGGTGTTATAAATTTGAAATATCTGTGTGTCTGTCGATGGCACTGTAGCTCCTGATTTAGTAAACCGATAACAAATAATGAACTAAATGACCGACAGCAAAACTAATATTATAATTAAGTATTTGTGTTACATTATCTAACATCACTGTACCCTACGACGGTCTGGTACACATCTGTTCATGTATTCACCAGTGGCATATGCAAATTGCATCATATCAAGTGGGACCGACCGACCGACCGGCCGACGACGTCACACGTGCGGTCGACCGTTCTTTGTTTTAATGGTGATTTGCTAACGGGATGCGAGTATTGAACATCGATCGAGATGCTTTGTAGGAATCTAATTAATTACTTTTTTTAGCTTCACGCTGTATTTCTCACACCGCGGGGTAGACAGAGGGAACATGGGAACCTAGTGATAAGACACTTCCGTTCCTTCATTCCCGCCGAATTCTCATTTATTGCGTGTTGAGTGGAGGAACTCAAGACCGCGGTTTGCCTCGTTACCACAGCAAAGAAATAAAAATATTAAATATGTCATTTCCCTGAGTGGCAATAGAACATACAACCTTCGCGTCTACAGTCACATTCTTATGCCAACTGGGGTTCGTTTCTTCTTTTTAGTTTTATGCAGGGATTTTTTTTATTTTTTTTTTATAATTTCTTAATGATGATTCTATATTAATATACATATATTTTACTATAAGTATACAATTTTCTAATTAGATTGAAAATGTATATAAATAATTCAGTGGATGACAAAATAAGCACCACCTCCGCATCGTAGTATTAAGTTCAGTTCTCACTACTATGAATGTTTATATAAAAATATACACGATGACGTTTCACCACTAAATGTGGAACTACAAAACAAAAGTCAATTGTTTCTTAAATTATATATCTTAAATAAAAGATGACGCAAGATGTGTTCATTTAGATAGAATGCTAAATTCCATTATATTATTTATTTTTAATTAAATATTACTAAACAAATTTATTATAATATAGTGAGATAATCAACATAAATAATTTGTATACGCTTTTTTTTATTTCAATCTACATAATAGTTTACATTATTATACATTGATTTCTCTTTTTATATTTTATGCATGCATGTTTAATAAGCAGTCTTACATTTTTTTTCTTGTATAGAAATTACAAGGAAGCGGATTTGGCGCAGTGGGACATCATCTTTCTATTAACGCGAGGGCAGTGAGTTCTAAAAGTAGTTATTGTTTGTGTTAAATTCAACTCTTAAATAAATTCACATTAAATTTTTAAGTATTTTTTTATATTTTATAAAAGCGAAAACCTACCGCCATATATAGTTATATTTACATCTCAAAGATAAAACCAAATTATGAAATATGAGATATATGCTTAGCTCTTAATATAGATATATGCTTAGCTTTTAATCGCACTGCAATTATATTTATTGATTAGTACTAATTTAAATTAAATTAGACTATTAGTAATTAATAATAGACATAAAAACAGAAATATATTGTATACATATAACATGATTCAAAAGCTTTAGGTACATACGAGCATTATATAGATCTCAAATTGTAAGAGAAAAGTCATGTATAGTTAAATATGAAAAATAGAAAAAAAACCGCAATGTCTCTTGGGGGATGACTCTCAATTTCCTGCCTTTGTGCGCAGTTTGAATGGATCTCACGAGGTTCATATATAATGACGTCGACATACACACATACCTACATTCAGTTCGGTCCATTATGGGTATGGAATATTGAACTTGCTTTTAAGTTCGAAGTTTTGTTAAAGTAATAAGTGATATTTCTTAACGTATAAAAATTAAAACTTTTTCGTATAAAAATTAAAACTCATAGTGATAACAAATTTAACAATAAAAAGTTGGTCTGGTATGGTTCTTTGATTATGGCGTTGCGATAATAAAAAGTTATAAGAAGCATTTAAGAATTTAGACGTAGCTCAAAAACAAGAACAACGTATGGATTAATTGGCCACAAGAGCTAGAAAGGTTTAGGAGAGACGTGGGTTAAAGTTCCACTACTGTCAAATTTTTATACGTTTCTAAATATCTTCTTTTTCTTAGTGTCTACAAAACTTCAAAATAAAATATATAAAAAAGGATTTTTTTTTACATTACAATAGCCTAAATAACTGTACCTACTAGATTGAGATCTCAAGGCTTTTAAACCTACGTCATTTTAGCAAAGCTGAAATTTTGAGAAGTAACACACACAGAGAAAATAAAACTTTAAACATATGAACTTCACTCAAACGCAACCAATAAAATGTTTTTCTAATAATATTTACATATGCACCACATATTTTCATATGTAAATAAATGTATGTAGGTCGCTATCAGGAAACTATTTAATTACAATATGAAATACTAAATGGTCATCTATAATAGACCCACTATAATAGTGGGCACGTGGACATTGCACGGAAGAGGTTTTGAATCCAATCTCTGAATTCGTATTTATAATTATCATAAGCGAATTTAAATCTAACATATAGTATAATATAATATAAAATAAACATAGCATTAAAAAGAACGGTAAATATTTCGAAGATAGTACTGAAAAACTATACTAAACTATTTTGATAATTTGAGGAATTGTTTCGTTGTATACTTTTAAGCTTCCCACTGCACTCCGCAAGTAGTGGGGTAGGGAAAGAGAAAAGTAAAGATACTCCATTCTCCATTCCGTCCAATTTTCGAGACATTGCGTGTTGGTTAGCGAAATTCAACGCCTCGCTTTGTCGCTCTTGATAGAAAATAAAAATAATTCATTACCTGACGTAGGATTCGAGCATCTGTTGTCTCGATAGGTTTAATATTAATGTTATAGGTATAAAATACTCATTGTTTAGATACTTATGTTTTAGATTATAGCGTTGTAGTTAAGTTGGCAACTTAAATGAATGACTGGACTCTCTTAAGGTGATATTGTATAAATAATGAAATGTGTGTATATAATATCGAAAGCCTAGTTCTAAATAATATCTAAAGATAAAAATAATGAAAAAAAAAGTATATGGTGACAAAAGGTACGAACCATAAGTCTACAGTGTAAGAAAGAATAAACAATTAAAAAAAAATAAGCCAATAATGACAATTTTCCACATTTCCACAAACTTTAAAACATTTTTTTCATATTGGTATATTAGAGTGAGATCAGCTCTAACCTTACGCTTGATTGCGCTGCGCTTGCACCGGCATTGATCCAAATTGCACAGTTACATATAAGTCTACTGAGACCTATTGTTCGAGTTCAAAGGCATCCGCTGAGATTCAGTCACATCGTAACGTCTGAATATCTACGAATGTAATATATACATGTCTTTTATTTAATGCGCATGTTGTCCTGCGTAGAGAGAAACGCCGCCTCAATAAATATTGTAGCGAAGGTAGCGGAATTTAACACTGTAAATAATATGACCAGACTTGGAAAACATGACTTGGAAACAAAACTTTTAATATAAAACGAGTGAATTACACTTCCACAACCGTGCCGAGTAGTTAAGATAGAAAGTAAAAAATTTAACTAAATGATCCAAACGTAAAACTTAGCAAACTTGCTTGATTTTCTACAGTTTACATTGTATAAAATAAAATCGATTAGGATTTTTATGCAATTTTCACTAATACATTCAATAATTCAAAATAAGATGACAGTTTATAAGGCACACATATTATATAGTGTATGGAAGAGCCCTATAAAGGTGTAATATACAGAAGAGTAGCTGCGAGAACAAAACAAGTCAATTATATATTAAAAAATATGTAAAAATATGTATAACAACTACGATAAGTATATTACCACATATTATATACCTATATGTAAAGATAAGAAACATTATTTATTTACAATGATATATGCGATACAATCCCAAAAAAAAGGATTTCAAACATCAGGATTAATTAGAGTCTAAAGTGAATTGCTGGGCGTCCCATTTCGTACAAAACACTTTACAAATTGCCCACCACAGAACAGTAAGTGAAACAGAGCAATCTCTTGAGACTTCACAAAGCTATCGTTTGTAAAGCGCCGCAAAAGTTGCGGAGGAAAAACGCTGAAAGCTCGAATACGCGTATTTTAAAAAATATATATACAAAAATCTTCTAATCTCTAATTTTTTTTATTATATTCCATTTGGAACTATTCACAAATTTTTTTCGCTGACATGTAGAGTGGTTAACATAAAGCCCCCTTAGCTCCCATCGCCCTTTTCAAAATATTGTTAGTCAGATATTTGAAAACAAATGATGTACTTAATATTTTTTACCACGGAACGTGACAAAAATTCGGTTTCCTCCCTTATTTCAAATTTTAGATTTACAACGTTATTGGTTTTGGAATCAACATTTTAAAATATCATAATGTATATAAGAATTTCCACACTATTAGATTTATAAGTATATAAAAATATATAAAATTTAATTCATTCATAGACCATCTTGATCAGATGTCATCGTGAGTGATCTAGTCTGGCTGTAAACGCGATTGTGGGTGCTATCACTACCTGACAAAATGAATTATTCTCATTTCCCCACCCTGGTACAACAAGACAGAACGTTATATCCTGCCACTCAACACGTAGTGTCTCTGTCGGAAAGTGGACATCGGAACAAAGTGTATTGACACTATGTTCTCTCCACTAGTACACAC
>DWMY01001254.1:0-15698 GCA_018249775.1 Heliconius hecalesia formosus | reverse complement strand
ATTTTCCTCTGTTACAAATCTGGCTTTATACATTTGTTACATTTATCCTCTTAATTTACTCAAACTAACTGAGCACGTTCTTTTTGTTTCTTAAGATTACTTATTTAAGAAATAAAAACACTTAGAGACACGCCTACCTGAATAGAGGTGTAGCGCGAATATTTTGTGGTTCTGGGGAACTAGCACTAGAAACTTCCGAAGGTGACGGTGATAATATCACACTAGGGGTTCGAGGGGCGGAACCCAGCTCCACGACTGGTGCTTCTAGTGTAGGCATTTTGTACTATCTACAAAAGATATAAATTATAGATTTCGTTAAATAGACGCTTTTCATTTCAATATTTAATACTGTTATTATATATACCTTTATATTTATTCTCTTTATCTTCAATTATATAAGCAAACCTTTTAAAAAATATTTTTATATAAGAGAGATTTTGTTTTCCTTTTTTATCTGAAAGCTACTAGTGAAAATTACATTTTTGTCATTTGTTAGTAACAAGTTTCTAGTTGCTATGGATATTGCCAATGATAAATATAAATAATATACTATGTAAGCATTCACCGTGAACAGATAGGTACAGCTCGCGAGGCTTAAGCTGAGCTTTGTATTTGTATAAGTGATTACTAAAAGTAGAGCCAGAAAAAGTCTTAAAGATAAACTTTGTTATTAGATTTATAATAAATTCTAAATTTACAAAATATATATATTTTTCTACACTGGAAATGGCATCCTCATAATTTGAAATCTTGTCTGATGTGCCATTTGTGTTATATTGTACAATGATAGTACAAAATTAATCTTTTACTTTTAACGACAGCTAATATTACACATACATATGAACACACTAATGCAAAGATCAGCTTGGACCTCACGCACTGTGACATGAGACAACTCTAATTGAGAAAGAATAAACAGAAAACTTTTAAATTTTCTTATAATACACGAAATATGTATAAATAAATATAAAATAGATATAAAATCTACTTTAAATATAATTAGACAAAAGTATTTTATTATTATTATAAAACTACTACACAACTACTACAATAAGTGTGATATACTACCAGTTTGTACCTAAGTCCGAATGCACGCGACTTTTAGGCATTTGATTCGTGCCCGTTTTTATTAACATTAGAACTCGTTAGGCGTTTTCTAGGTCCATTTGAATTGATTAAAGATTGACAATCACTTTGAGCCAATTTAATATTCAATGTTTCTAGGAACTATGATGTCCATTTTTGGAGCCATGCCAAAATTGTCCAATAAAATCTTACCATTATTAACTACAAAGAGCGAAGAGCTTTTATGGATGCTCTCAAAATCTACTAATTGCAAAGTTTTATCAGATGAGAAAATGCATACTTGGGGATTTTCTAAAAGAGAAGAAGGTAAAGTTTTTTGTTTATTTAATTAATATATTTTACCCTAGTAGTGAATCGTTTATGAAGTTGTATGTGTAAGTAACCCCTAAAAGTCTGTGAGCACAGAAGGAAAGGGGGTTAGTGGGTCCGAGCCTTTTTACCTGTCGGCTAAGGATCAAAGAGAATTGATAAAAAGATGGTGGTGAGGATTGTGAAAAGGTTGATGTCTTCGGCATACATGAAAAATGTAACTTTGTCTATCTACGGGATATCTATGTAGTAGTGAGTGGACGAAAGCACTTTCTAGCCTATATCTAGTCGTAAATATACAATTCAACAGATATTCTCAAATTATATACATGAAAGAGTCAGGCAAAACCTTATGCCGGACCTTGTCAAATGTGTCAAATGCTTTGGCTTTACCTAAGAACTATCTTTTTTTTCGTGTCGCTACTGCTCGACCTATGGACGTTATATTTTTCAATTTGTTCGATTAACTGGTGAAATTAGTATATGGATAAATAGTGGGGTCTGCAACCGAATTAATTATTCACAAATGAACAGTTGTTTTGTCTCAGCTATTTTTTTTGATCTAGCTAGGATGATCTTCTCGTATACCTTACCTAAACAGCATTGTATCTGTTATTAAAACGGTTTTTTTTATTTGAGGACATCTATGACTACTGCTTCGATCCGCTCTGAAGGAAACAATAACGCTGCTACGACATTTAAAATTAGGACAAGCATAGGAATTGAGGGATTTAGGTCTTTCAGGATGGATTTAACCTGGTCTACGTCGCTCGGGAGTCAAACGTCACAACTTGTTGGCTTTTTATAGTTCCATTTCAATTGATTGGTTGAGACATATAATAAAATATTGCCTTAATAAAATATTGATCAATGCATAATTGAAATTGGAAAATACATATTCGACACCATAATGAAAAGGTTAGCCGTTGTTTGACATGGAGTCATTTTAACCATGGCAAATATTCTTTACGTGGTGGCATAGCTTAATTTTTTTTTAATCCGTTAATCTAATCACTTAAGTTTTATTTTGGTGTTAATTGACTACATCCATCGTGCCTCCTATCTACGTGACGATGACAATTGTGGTCCATTAGCACGCCTAAAAAATAACGAGCACGCAGCTTTCAATATTTTGTCTATCATTTTGACGTCTCAACTTTGGCGCGCTTTTGCAGTTTGCACTTTGATATCTTAAACCAGTTACTGAACCGAAACAATTTTATTGTGTGCAATTATTATAAGTTTTAATATATTTCAAAAAAAAATTGAACAAGGAAAAATATAATATTTCTTTTTATAGCTAATAATTCTAAATCTAAGTACAATATGGCGCAAAATGGATCAATGTATCATCACGAAGAATATCAATATTTAAATTTAATAGAAAAAATAATCAAAACAGGTATTTACTTTAAATTTTATACTAAGAATAAGAATTGTATTTAGTATTCCTATGTTATTGTTTAACTGACACAAACGTAAGTTTTTTTTTATTAAATATATATAATTTTAAACATTCACAGGAGATAAACGCTTGGATAGGACTGGTGTTGGAACCTTATCCATTTTTGGAGCCATGCAAAGATATTCTTTATGCGATAAAATCCTACCATTATTAACTACAAAGCGTGTATTTGTGCGAGGCGTAATAGAAGAGCTTTTATGGATGCTCTCAGGATCTACCAATAGTAAAGTTTTATCAGATAAGAAGGTGCATATTTGGGATGCAAATGGTTCTAGGACCTTTCTCGATAATTTAGGATTTACTGAAAGGGAGGAAGGTAGAGTATTATTTTTATTTAATTATTGTTTAAATTATAATAATAAATAATTTAATTAATTTTTGTTTCAATTTAATTTTTTAGGTGATCTTGGACCTGTTTATGGCTTTCAATGGAGACATAGTGGAGCTAAATATATTGATGCAAAAACTAATTATGCAGGACAAGGAATTGATCAAATCCATAACATTATAAATACTATCAAGTATATTATTTTTAATGCTTTATATAGCTTACAATACAATGACAAAAAATTACGATATATATTTTTAATATGTTTTCTTTCAGAAACAATCCAAGTGATAGAAGAATGTTGGTATGTGCGTGGAATCCCTCAGACTTAAGCAAAATGGCTCTTCCTCCATGTCACTGTTTAGCACAGTTCCATGTATCTAGTGGAAAACTTTCTTGTCTGATGTACCAAAGAAGTGCAGATATGGGACTCGGTGTTCCTTTCAACATAGCTAGTTATGCTCTATTGACACATATGATTGCTCATATAACTGATTTAGAAGTGAGTTAGTTTCGAAATTATTTTTTAATACTGCTAAAATTTGAAAACAGATGTGGCACAGAGGTATAAGCATAGGCACGGTAAAAAACAGCTTATGGATTCGATTCTCACTTAGCTCTGGCAAAATGCATTTTTGAGTTTCACTACTTAATTTGCAATGGGTGAATGGAAGTGTTTTAATGGGAACAGAGTGTCTTAATACTAGATTTCGATTAGAGCACTTGGAAGGACTTCAAGAGATGCATTTTATTAATAAATAAGTTATTTCCTCTAAGTTGGATAAACTGTAAACTAGGCGAAAATGCCAGAAATGCCAATAACACAAATGCAGCATGTTTAGTTATAAGTTATTCACAACATATTTATTTATTAAAAACTGTATTCTTAATATTGAAATATATAAGATTTATAAAGAAGCTTCACACAGTATTTTGCACATAAAATTAGCCAGTGCACATGTAACAAAATGTCTTACCTTCCCTCTGCTTACCCTGATATATGTTGGATACACTATAAACCTAAAAAAACCATAAAATATAAAAAGCCGACATGACTATTAAATTCAATATATTATATATTTTTTTCTTGACATCTCTTACAGAAAATCTTAAGAAAAGGGGAATAGTGGTGTAAATTAAATTTTAGAAAGTATAATATAAATGAATCAATTACATATTTAAAGATTTGCAATTTTTTTCAGCCTGGAGAATTTGTTCACACAACAGGTGACACGCATGTATACCTTAATCACATAGAACCTTTGAAGGAACAATTAAAAAGAGTACCAAAGCCTTTTCCTACACTGGAATTTTCAAGAAAAATTAATTCTATTGATGATTTCAAATATGAAGATTTTATTATTAAAAACTACAATCCTTATCCGAAAATCAATATGGAAATGGCAGTTTAATTTAAAGAAATTAAGAGTTTTATTTAAAGAAATTAAATATCAATCAATATTTTATTTTCTTATATGTATATCTACTTATATAAGTTATAACAAAAACTTTTTAAAAAATTTATGTGCCTTAAGTATAATTTTGTATTTGATTTAAGAAATGGTAATCATAGTATTATGTAATTATGTAAGCATAATAAAATGGATGTTGAAATAGGCAGAATTTTATTTTGTTTTTAAAAACTAAATTTAAAAAAACAAAACAATTGAGGACAATAACTTGTTTATCTTTCAAACTGTATCCTGCATATATTGAGATAGACAGAAAACATAAGGTAAGAACACTAGATTCAATGCAGCTTCAGAATTAGAGATGAGACATTAAATGACAAGATTCAAAGCTCAATGTGTGGAATTTTCGCAGTTTATTTTGCTAGTGTAGAGGAAATGATAATATTTCATACCACCAACTGGAAATAGAATTAATGATTCAATGTCCTGTCCCACTATGCCACAATGGCCTCTGAATAATGAGATAGATATATTAAAATGTATGTGAACAATTAGCAAGTATTTGTAATATATAGAAATAACAAATAGAAAAGGTTTTAGAAATGTACATAATAAATAATTAAAACTAAATTATCAAATATTTACTTTAATTAAATTATTAATAGAACTACAAAATTAAACCCCCATAATTATTAAAAAAATAATGGCAATTCATATCTAAAAACTAAGTGATGCTAATAAAATTGTTATTCTTATAATTGTAAATATCTCAACAATAACAAATTCATATTTATTTTTATCTTATCATAGATAAAATTTAAGTAATTTCATTTGCATTTGTACATTACTTCATTGTTATAAGTCTTGTTACATTATAAGATCAATACACTTTCAGTTCCTGTAGAATCCCATGATAATGTAAACAATTATGTATTGAAATTAAAAAAAGAAATGTTTATGGAGGAGTCAATTGAATTGCAATTGGTAGGTAAATTAACTTTAAAAAAAATAATATGTGGCTATTATCAACACATTTGGTCATCTTGTGGTGGGACCTGAAAATAAATTAAGTTTAATTAGTATAGAAATAATTCAGTTTTAATAAATGTTATTAAAAAAACTATTTTTATAGGTTATAATTGTAAATATGATATTTTATCTTGAAATATTTTCCTTATAAGATAAACTACAACTTACCTTTTTCAAATGTTCTTCTATGAAATTATTTATAAAATTATGATATAATATTTTATTTTGTTGTTTAAATATTTTCTTTTATGTCAATGTTTGTCTCGTTATAATAAAACCTGACCATGAGACTACATGGCAGAACTAAAAATGAGACCTACATGGCAGAGCGGTACAGTGTTTGATGGCACTCTGGGATTTAATTAATAACATTTCCTTGCCTTGGTAAAAAGGCAAAACACAGTTAAGTTCTCAACAAACAATGTAACAAAAATTTGCTTGTGTATGGGGAGCGGAATGTCTTTACACTTGATTCCCTCTGCCTACCCTGTAATATATAGAAAATATACATAGAAAAGAAATATCACCTGAGGTACTGATTCATCCAATCTACTACTTGGTACAGGTAAAGCAGCTAGTTGCTCTGCAAGAGCCATTGTGACTTCTGATTCCACTGTAATTTCCACCCATAAAGTATCTAAAACATAAAACTAGCAATGACTAATATTTTATTTTATAACATTACATGTCAAAGATACATAACCTATACTATCATTATTTTCACATTCTAAATAAAAAAAATACTTTTATAATAATTGAATGATACAATGTAGGCAGTTGTGGCACATGAGCACAAACATTTGACTGTAAACTGGTATTGAGCTCCAGCATTTCACCGAATTCCGAACAGAGAACACCGAATGAGGAACAGAGTATCTTAATGAGTATAGTGACTTTAAAACTATGTTCCCTCTGCCTACCCAGTTTTGTGCGATTTCTTGAAACAGAAGAATGATTACAAATATTCAACCAACTTTTTAAAATAGTTATATTTACTTTATATTGTGAAATTTATAAAAAAAATATCCATTCACATAGCTCTTGCCTGTAAACCTTAACAATCTGGGATTTGATTGCCACACAGGGGAATAAATTATTTATTATCTCTTCACTCTGGTAATAAGACAAAATGCAGTTGAGTTCTGCTTCTGTACATACAATGTCTCATAAAATTAATTTGAAAGTGGGCAACTGAGTTTCTTAATATTACATTCCCTGTGGCAACCCTACTATATTGAGGCTAAAAAAAACTTTATATACCACCAATCTGTTCTCCTTTTTCTGTTACTAAATGAAAATATCCTCGATGTACACCAGCAACACTTGGTGCTTGCAATTTCATGGTGACATTAGTGGAATGTCCAGGGGGAAGAGGTGGCACAAACACTGGTGTTGCTGCAAAATACTCGCCCCCAGCCTGTATCAATCTACAGCTACCGGGCCACCCTTCAGTTCCTGTGTTGGCAATACTCCAATTTTGTTCAAAACTGTAATCAAATACTATCGAATTACTTCAATTTTGTCATCTTTAAGTATATTTCCTTTCATTAATTCTATATTATTAATTTAATGGATTCTTATAAATAATATCTGTTAGATATATAAAATAAGAATACTAATGATTGTAAATATCATCTCATTTAATTAATTTATATATGAAAATCTTACTAAGTTGAAGGTCCCACTGCAGATTCCTGATTTTGAGATGCTTTTAATGACATAGATGGTAGTTTGGGAGGTAAGCTGTAATCTAAATAACAACATATTGCTGCTTGTAAATTCCTGAAAAACAATTTAATTTTATAGAGATTTATTGGGATACAGAAATATCTGTATAAACTTCATATGTATATTTTTTTACCAATTACTCATATCGAGAAAAAAACTAGCTGTATTATAGCTTAAACTAGTTCCTAAAAGCTTTTGCATTTGGCGTATGAGCTCTTCCCTATCGGTAGTATTCATACAACTAAATTGCAACAGAAGGTTTTGATCTATTTCGCCATGGTTCTGGCCAATTTCACCAGTTGATGATGAACCGTCAATATCCATTATGCTTAAACCTAAATAACAGGCACTTTCTGCAACTCTTAACACTATCCTATTGACATTCCCTTTGTTTATATTCGTCAGCTGACTTCATTCGTCAAAATGTTTAAAAGTCCAAAAGTAGTGGGATTGCTGGCACTTGTAACTAAATAATAAACATAAAATATTTGACATTTAAAATATTACAATAGTAATCGTCAGATGTCACATTATTTATTTTCAAAAAATGAATGAATGATCGATGATCTCCGGCCATCTGTCCCGTAATCTGTCAGTGTTTTATTAAATCACGATCATCATACACTACAGATTCAAAAAATGAGCTGAATAATTAGGGTACTGTGAATATTAAATATGTAACTGTAAAGTAAACAGTGACAATTACACAATTTGTTACAATATATAGTGTTCTTAATAATTATTACTAATTGAAAAAGTATTTAGTATAAAAAAGTTAAATTGTACGATTCCTTAAATTTTGCAATTTCATTTCAGAATGAATTGAGTTCAGAATTCCAATATATTGTTGTTTATAAAAATATTGTAATTTGCATAAATAGATTAAAGGAAGAAACTTCGACGCAATATAATTTTACACAAAAAAATATTATTTTTTATTTAATATATTTCTTAAAAAAAAACATTCAATCATTCTCATTCTTCCCGATTCAATCTCTAACTTTATGGTATCATAGATCCTATGTTATGAATAATATTGATCTGTGACCAACCTTTGACTTTTAAAATATTTTTTAATCAAAACTTCAAAAAAGCACAACATTCACACATTGTTTTCTTTTTCAGTTGAGGAGTTTTATTATACATTTTCTTAACGTTCCTTGTATTAAATATCTTACAATATTATACAGGCATATATTTTTGAAGTCAAAGAGGATATTTTCATTTGTATTTACAATAACTTTTAAGTATTCGTTGAGATATAAATTACATTTTTACATTTTTCTTAATTATACGATAAATATGGATTCCCCAGAAGAAAAGTCTAAAAGAGCGCATGCTTGTCCGTTTAGTGGATGTACTGCCGTATTTAATAGACCCTATAGGTTGGCCCAGCATCGACTGGTTCATATAAATGTGGTAAGATTTATAATTTCTATATACTAATTATATGATTATATTATTTTATAACATGCATTATATTAAATTATTTATCGTTTTTAGAAAGCTTTTGCGTGTACCCATGAAACATGTACAAAAGAATATACCAGTAAAAGTCATTTAGATCGTCATATTAACAGTGCACATAAGAAGAGTGATATTGATATATTGCACTGGTATGTACATATTACCCAAGAATATTTTCTTCCCTTTTTAATTGATATTATAAAATAATCACTACAACACTTGTTTTAGCTGTCCAAAATGTATGAAGAAGTATGCTAACAGACAAAATTTAAAAAGGCATATGAAAGTAAGTCACATTGAAAACAACAAACCTTTTGCTTGTGATATCTGTAAATTGATTTTCAAAAAGAAGCACCAACTTCGAGCCCATATGTATATTCATAATGGTTTAAAAACATTCAGGTAACAATATCTCTAACATTAAAGTCTTATTTGCATCTTACTAAAATCTTATTGTTAGTGTAACTGTATATGACATACACTAAAGGATCTCCACATTTTTTAGGAATAATTTGTAGCAACCTTTAAATAGACATTAGAAAAACTTTTGTCTTTGTCTTTTGCTTGAAACTAAAAAGGAAGGTAACATAAATACATATATTACCTGTCCCTATTAACACTCAGATGTATGTGTAAATCAGCCACCTTAAAGGAGACCCCTTAAAGTTAAAAATGATATTTTTTTCTTATATATGATGCAGTTATTAAAATCTACGTCCATAAAGATGGTAACATAAAGACATATATTGCCTGTCCCTATTGATGCTGTCAGATGTGTGTGTAAATCGGCCACCTTAAAGGAGACCCCTTAAAGTTAAAAATGATTTTTTTTTATGTGATGCAGTTATCGAAAATCTACACCTTTAATATTAAAGCTTTGTAGATTATCATATGAAAGCTCTGTAGATTTTAATTAACCACAGCCGTACACATATTGGCATTTTAAACTTTGATTAGCTCGCTGTAAAATGACCGATTGTCATATCTTACAATGTTAATAGCGACCAGTTATATATTTTTTAGTACTAAATAATCAAAGGACCATATCTCAGCATGTTCTGTACAATGATATGTTCATTTGTAAACAAGCCGACTCTATCTGTTTGAACTACACAAGAGATGCCAAAATGCTATAAAACAATTTTGATTGTCATGTGTATACAGTGAAATATATTTTATACCAACATAATTTACAATTTTAAGTAAGTGAGACCCGTTTGTGGGATTACAATGTGCACAGACCAAACTTGTGAAGATTTGCGTCGGACAGTCGTTGGGTTGAAGTCCGGTTCACAGGATCATTGATTTAGCACCCTGGGAGTTGAAAAGACCGTTACGTTGGTCTCGTTGATTACTTCAGGCTAAAGTCTAGTAGATCACCGATGTGGACTATGACGTTGGGCTGAAGCTGGCAACCCTGAGGTAACCCTGTCGCAGTACATCACGTCAGGGTCACCAATGTGGGCCATGGCAACGTGGCAATGTTATTGAGACGAGACTATTCAACTGAGAGAGAATATTCAACTCGACGCTGATGAAACGAGACGCTGCTTTCAAATGAAATTGTACTGCTTGGCGGCGTTTCTAGATATTCAGCAAGCCTTCGACCAAGTTTGGCATAAGGGACTCCTATACAAAATAAAAGATAAATTTCCACACTCGCTCTTTCTAATTATCAAGTCCTACCTCGAAGACAGGCTTTTTCAAGTAAAGCAGAGAGATGCCTGATCTACACTTCGACCTATAAAAGTCGGTGTTCCTCAGGGTTCGATACTTGGCCCTGTACTTTACAATATATTAACATCAAACTTACCAAAAGACGAAGATATAACCATAGCGACATACGCCGATGATGTACCTCGCTAGTGATGATCTCCCATTAGCGGCCAGCAACAAGCTTCAACGCCTACTTGACGTCACTCATAGGTGGATGAGAAAGTGGCGCATCCGCGCAAGTACTCAAAAATCGAACCACATTACGTTCACTCTGAGAAGTGAAAACTGCCCTCCTGTCAGATTTGGAAATGATACACTGCCAGAATGTGATCATTTAAAGTACCTGAGTTTTAACTTGGATAGAAGGCTCACCTGGACCTGTCACATAAGAAAGAAACGTGATGAAAATAACCACAAGTTCCGAAGTCTATACTGCCTTATGGGTAGAAACTCTGTCCTATCTGTTGACAACGAGCTGCTGATTTACAACTCCATACTAAAACCTATCTGGACCTATGGAATTCCCCTATGAGGCACTCCTAGTAACATCATGTACATCCAACGAGTTCCAAATAACATTCTGCGTACTATAGCAAATGCCCCGTAGTTCTCCAAAAACGACGAGATCCACGAATATCTTAATGTTCCCACAGTTCAGGCTGAAATTGACAAACACAAAAAGAAGTACGCGTAGCTACTCTCGATCCATCCAAAGGTCCTGGCTAATGATCTTTTAAAACCCTTACCTAGAATGCTGAAAAGGAAGGATGTGCTATAAAAACGTTCGTCGCCTAACCACCATATAGAAACAAGCCATCTGCTTATAGTCTTGCGACTGATGGCCGATTTATATAAATATATATATTCAACTCATTTATCATGCAATAATTAATTTGGTTATTTATACACTACAGAACAATAGTAGAAAATAATTTCATCAATGCTTCAAGTTCCAGTATATTAGATGATAGTCTATTTATGTTCCAAGAACATAAAAAATAAATGAATTTTGAATATTGTTTGGCGACGACTGAGGTCAATAGGTTAAAAGAGTACCAACGTGTTGAATGAGTTGATATATCTTTTTAGATTGTTTTATTAGAATAACTTCGATTATTGTTTTTATAAAACAAGATATTGTCTTTATAAAGTAAGAAACATATTTTTGTTTATTATAGATGTCATGTCTGTGAAAGGGAATTTGTCACACTGTATGAAAAGAAGAAACATATGAGAAACCATAAAACATATACTTGTGAAAACTGTGATATAAAATTTAGTCGCTGGACCGACCTTATGTCACACAAAAGAAAATGTCTCCAGTTCCTAGGTATTTCTGCAATCTTTTTTAGTGATTTTTCTTATATTTATTTCTTGCACTATAGACTCTTGGTCAGAACTAGCAACGCAAGCTCTACTACTCTTCTGTGTGTAGTACTTTTTCAGAATTTGGTTGAGAAATTAGGTTTGCTCTTTTTACTCTATTTACTCTAAAAAAAAAAAGAGTAAAGCAAGAAGCTGAAAAACAAATAATTTATTGTGTACTTTTTAAGAACACATATTTAAATAAAATTAAAGCTAAAGTTCGCTCTGGTGTCGAGGCTAAGCGCGGCGTTGAGTTCTGCCACTCAACACGCAATGCCTCCAGAATTCGGCAGAAAGTGAGGAACGGAGTGTCTTAACACTAGGTTCCCTCTGCCTACCCTGCTGTGTGCGGGTACAGCGTGAAGCTGATTCGCACACAACAGAGAGAACCTAATGTTAAGACACTCCGTTCCCCACTTTCCGCCGAATTTTAGAGGCATTGCGTGAATTTAGTCACACTTTGTACCCCTGCGCCACGACTGGCCTCTAAATAATATTTAATTTTTTAAATATTCTAAGAAAGTATTTTTCTTACGTAAGTTGTAATTTTTAAAATTTAAATAACATATCTTGTGTAATATCTTGTCTAATTTGTGATCTTGTCTTGTTAAACGGTGATATTTGTAAATTTTCTTACAGAATATATATGTGATGATTGCGGCAAAGTTTTTAAAGAAAGACAACACATAATTAGACATGTAAAAAAACATGAACCAAATGCACCAACAAAAATGTTTTACTGTCCACATGAAAATTGTCACAGGTTGTTGTTATTTTATATATTTTTTATAAAAATATATTTTTAGATCTTTACTCTGTATACCGCAATTAGCAGGGCAAGCAGCGAGAACCTAATGTTTAAGACACTTCGCTGGCCACGTACCGCCTAATTTTCGAGACATGTTGAGTAGCGGAACTATCGTTACTAATTATCGTTAAACGCTTTGCCGCGGCGCCGCAACTAATAATAAATCGAATCAGCCAATAATATTAGAAATAATTAATTTGTTTATTCATACTATTTCGTTTATTTTCAGACATTATTCGCGAAACAGTAATTTGAAACAGCATGTTCTCAACAAGCATGAAGGGATTACTTTTAACTGTTTAATATGTGAGGCCAAATTATCTACAAAGGTAATCATTTTGATTGAAAAAACTTTATTACTAGATTCCTATGATAGATACATATATATGGTAAAATATGATGGCCAAAAGGATGCAGAGGATCAGTGTCTTACTGTATATGTTGGTTGTAGTATGATTCCCACTTGGGGCAATATTTTTTTTAACTTCCCACTATTGCAGGGAAATTATGATTTTTATAAACTAAACTAGCTTCACGTTTTATCCCTAGCGAGGTAATCAGAGAGAACGAAGCGCCAAACTTACGGATTTTTTATATCTTGGTATTAAATTGATATTTAATAGCTTATCTTCAAATTTAAGTGGAAAGTGGAGTCTGGAGTGCCTCGACACTAGATTCTCACTGATTACCTCACTTCATTTATGCGGCATACAATGTGAAGCTCTGTGTAGCGCAGTTTACTGTATTAGTTCATTCTACTGCAAAACCACCAAATACTAAAAAAAACGCGCTGTATCCCGCACACAGCACGGTAGGCAGAGGGAACCTAGTGTTAAAACACTCCGTTCCCTACTTTCTGCCGAATTCTGGAGGCATTGCGTGTTGAGTGGCAGAACTCAACGCCGCGCTTTGCCTCGACACCAAAGCAAAGAAATGGAAATATAAATTTAAGTAAATATTTCATCTCCTCGATTGGGGATCGAACCGACAACCAGTCGACTTACAGTCACACTTTGTGCTGACTGGCCTCTACCACCAAATACTAGCAAATGTTATTTTAAATAAAATGCATGTCAGGTTGCGTAACCTGTAAATTTATTTAAAATAAGATTTTCATTGGTAGGCTTATAGTAGAATTAACTAATATAGTAAACAAGGATATAATTTATTTACTTTTCTAATAACAAAAACAATATTTCAAATTAAATCATCCTTTTGTAGGCGAAGTTGAATGAGCATTTACAACGTCACAACAAAACTGATGGATCATTAAACAACAAAAAGAAAACAAAAACTGTCCGAAAGAGAAGAAAGGATCTAAATAGTATGAAAGTGTCTTCAATATTGAAATTGGGTGGCATTGTTCATAATGAAGCTGAAGAAACTGTTGTTAGCAATATAAAAAGTACAAACATGTCAACTTTGGAATCAACTAGTCTTAATTCAAGTATACTTATTGAACCTACTAGTCAAGAATTATCTAAAAAGACTTCAAGTGTACCTGAAAATAATTTAATAATGTGTCAACCATCTTTAGATAATTCTACAAGTGATAACAATTTGATTACCTCACAAAATATAATATTTAATGACGCACATACTGACAGTATAAATGTAGTTGTGACTAAGGAAAATTCTATGGCTGAAAATTCTTTTACAACTATCTCAACTAATTCTGTAGAAACCAATTTATCACAAGATATACCTCAAATAATTGTATGATTTTTTTTAAATATGTTTTTATGAAGATATCTTTCTTAGAGATTGATGTCTAATAGTAAATGGGACTGAATTATAACCAAAGTTGAAGTTAAGCTTCATATAAGAGAAATGGTTGACGAGTCGTGGCCGCCTTGAAGTTAGGTTTTCTGAGCTTTTGCGAATTGTTTTAGTAAACAAAATAATCAAAAGTAAGAAAAATTTAAAACCAATCTGCCCAGCTGACTATATATATTCACGAGGCCAATAATCAGTAACTATACTGTAAAATGTATTTCAAAAATCATATTAAAGTTAAAGACTTGCAAACATGTACTATATCCTATAACTATATAGTAAACATTTTCTATATTTTTAGATTTTTGAAATGGACATACACTAAGGATAGAAAAATATTTTAGATAAAATATACACTTGGACAATTTCCAAGAGGCGCGGGTTCCAATTGCGTAACACTCAATTTTTATATGTTTTCTAAAATATTTTACTGTATATATTCATATGTAAAAACTTATGGTTTCATTAACCGACTTCTGTAAGAAAAGGAGGTTATCAATTCAACTGTTTTTTTTATTATGTTTGTTACCTCAGAACTTTTGACTGGGTGAACCGATTGCGATGTTTTTTATTTTTATTTGATAGTACTAGTGCTTCCCGTGTGGTCCCTATTTCAAAATTATAAAATCTTTTTTTAATTATTTTTATTTAACAAATTCGAAGTGCGTTTTACATTATGCAAAGTTATTTTTTACTTTATAGTTCGTAGTTTGAAGTCGGTTTTTCTTTTTGTTAAAAATTAATTTATCAGTCATCATTTTCAAAGTATGTCCTAGAAATCCACTAATAATAGAAACTAGACAAGGCCACATATTTTAGCAAACAAAAGAGAAATTAGCTGTTATACTTCTACTCTACTGCAAACAAATAAATTGATTCCTGGTCATTCATAATCCTTAATATTGTATCAATAATAAATTTAATTTATTTTTGATATATTATGAGTTATAAGTGTATAAAATAATGAGATCTGTTTTCGTTAATAATAAAATGTTGTATGATTAATTGTATTTCATTTATATGTATATTTAAAGCCTTAAGACAAAAACCTAATTATTATAGTATACATATCTATACTCAAAGTGTGACGTTAATTTCCGACACTTGATACTCATAACGTAACATCGTGAATAGGCATGATAACAGTAAGTAAAAATCACAAAAAATATGAATTAATTTTATTATTAATAGGATCCTGGAAACCGACCA
>DWMY01001253.1:0-15704 GCA_018249775.1 Heliconius hecalesia formosus | reverse complement strand
AAACATGAAATAGGTCCGGTAGATTTTGTTTGAAAACAATACAAACACACGTACAAAAATATAAATGTTTCCTCTTTATAATATATATTATCTTTATACTATTAGTATAGATATTAGTATATATAAATAAAAATTGACCATTGACCTTTTAAAGATTCGCCGTAAAAAAAAATTACAGGTCTTGTAAACAAGAGATGTGCAAATCACGGTATTTCATAATTTTCAACTTTCTCCAACATCTCAAAGTTGTACATAATTAAAAGCCTGTTGCAGCTTTTAAGGAAATTTCCAGTTAATAAAAGTCTGTTAATTAATGAAACAGTAAAATTAGGCCTTTGTTTCCGGTGCCGCCCATATTGGCTTAATTTGATATTATAAATGCGCAAACGAGTTTGTTTATTTCCTTGTTGCTTACATCTCGACAATCTGCTCATTTACTTACTGTAATGAACGTGACGACGCGTGGAGATTTATAGCAAGAGACAGATAATTTTAGTATTCTTGTACATTCATAGATCTATTAAGTAGATAGTTAAAAATCGTAATATAATAGTACAACGGGATAGCTTAACATTGAACTATTTCTAATAACACAATTATCTGTGTTGTCTTTTTATATAGTCACTGCCTTTTAAACTTTGTGTGATTCTTAAAATGTAAAATGGAAACACACGCCTCTTCCCGTTCCCGTAGAAATTTTGAAAAACCCTTTTTTTTGTAATCCCCTACACTCCCCACCCACCTGCATGAAAAATGTCAACGTTTGTGTTTTGTCTATCAGTCACTCAGTAAGTGAAGGATTTTGTATATTATATAGATAAAGTTATAATAACAGGTTTAAATAATCACATTTCACTTCAAAATTATAATTTCTATTGTATCAAAATGCTTGTATAAATATTTTTTTTCTATAAATATGTAAACAAAGTACTCGTATTTCGAATACTTGAAAAATATGAATAATCACAACTTTATTATATAATTTTCCTTTTTGGAAATATATCATAGTTTGTTACGACTTCTACAAATTGTTTGACTTACTGAATATTTGCAATAGATTTTAGACGAGGCCGTCGTAGTGCATCTGTACGCGAGATACAGCGTGGATCGACACATCAAAAAAGTTTTAGAAGACTATATCTACTAAGGCCAGAGAGAGAGGCCAGTCGTGGCGCAGCGGCACGAAGTGTGACTGTAAGACCGACTGGTTGTGGGTTCGATCCCCACTATGAAGTGAAATATTTACTTAAATTTATATTTCCATTTCTTTGCTCTGGTGTCGAGGCTAAGCGGGACGTTGAGTTCTGCCACTCAACATGCAATGCCTCCAGAATTCAGCAGAAACTGAGGAATGGAGTGTCTTAACACTAGGTTCCCTCTGCTGTGTGCGGGATATAGCGTGAAGCTGATTTGATATCTACTAATGAATGCATGTTTAATTTTAAAAAATCTATTTTATTATTTTTAAAGGCAGTTAATAGTCATATTTACACAGTATAATATTTTGTTATTCTAAGTCGGAATATTCTACGGGTAGAGCTAATCTAATCTAATCACTCCGATTTCTGCCTTGGTATAGAGATGTGTAATGTAAATACGTTCCGTAGAATTAATTGTCCGTCTTTAAATAATATAATTGCTGATTCTTCTCAAATACTACGTACTTACTTACGTATTCATTTTGGTTGTCTCATGTATCAAGAGATTAAATCATTTCTTTTACTTAATTACTGTTCTTTATTACCAAGCCGTCGTGGCGAAGTGGCACAGTGTTTGACTGAAAGCGCGACGGTTGTGAGTTCAATACCCATTCTGTGGGAATGACTTGTTTTTATTTCCTCGCTCTGGCAACAAGACAAAGCGGCATTGAGAGCTTGATATTTTATACGAAATGAACTTATCTTTGTGATTTCAATAATATATATTAAACATCGTATATTGATATTTGATATTGATATTGGTCTTCTCGTAACATACAGAATAAATTGTATAACAAAAAGTTATTTTCCAAGTATTATACATAATAGAATTTAAAATTTTCAGTCGAGGCCACTGGATATTATATACAATCACTATACGCTAAATTATATAAGTTAATTGTACCTACTTCAATGATCTGAGCTTATTATCTGAATATAGACCACCGTATTGTTATTCGCTGAGCGGACAAAGTAAGATTAAGCATATTCGGCCTGCATTGTAGTTGGCTACTTTTATAATACGACTAGTAATACCGAGCTTTGCGCTCTGCCTCCAACACAATACAAAGTTATGGACTTGTTACGATTGAGATTACACGCTGCTTGTGTTGTTATATTGTGTTTCACAAATATTTGCTTTACTTGCGTGAACGTGAATAGAAAAATGTGACATTTTTATATTTTAGTTCTAACTTGGAAAAAAAAGTGTATCTTTTTTTTGTATGTTTTTAAATTATTGCCAACAATTTTCTTCTATAACTCTTAACTTGTTTAGGGATTTTTTTATTGGAACTATTATCAATATTTTACATTGGTACATTTGTATATAAATAATAATATAATAATAATAATAATTTATTCATATCAAAATTACAAACAAAAAAATAATTTATAACGATAATAACCGCATTAGTTATAAACTGTGTGGCAGTTATTGACGCCCGCCTCACAAGCTTCGTTTCATAAAGTAGTATGAGTAAACTGAATACATTACATAGATTGTTTAAAGTAGAACAAATTAATAAATAATAATAATAATAATAATAAAAACATGCAAATGTATATATATATAAATATGTATATATATTCATTATATATAATACAACATTATCTATTTATATGACGGTACAATTTTGTAAAATACAATTGTTTCATTAGCCGTGTTCTTTTTGTCTCAAGCTAAGCGACAGTGATGTAATTCAACCTGTCACACGTTAAGAATAATTAAATTTTCTCACGTGAACAAGTTCAGACATATTTGTTCTCTTTCAAAGCTTGCCTCAAAATAACTTACTACTCCTGTTACGTGAAACTTTGAGTAAAGCTTCTAAAATTCTTGACAGAAATGCTCAAGTCTATGTAATTAAATGTAATATTAGCCGTGACCTTTCAGAGGCGATGCTTTGGGGATCAACGGTGGATGTGTACTGGTAAATAAATTATTTTCAATTTTTCATAATTTTCAGTTCTCACGAAATTTCCGCGTTCAACGTGTAGCTAGAGAATACCTATTATGATGTATCATCATACTTAAAATGATAAAGATATATCACATTGGTTTATTATTACTCAAAAATATAAAGCAAGTTAAACATCGTTACTTCATAGACAAACGTACTCGAGTAGTTCGGCCTTTATTACAAGGAAATTCGTAGGAGTGTGCCCTTTGTATACCTGCCTACAATATTGACATTAGCCCTTCTGTAATTTACTGTGGCTGGATTTTAATGGACTTTAGCAAATCGGTGTTTTGGAGTCTCTTGCTTAGATTATGAATAAAACATGCGATCTGAATAAAGGTGTCGAGAAGAAGTAGGCCTATGATGACATGTTTAGTAACTTTCTAATAAAAAAAATGTTTGATGTTAAAAAAGCTTAAATAAGGTATACAAGATATAAATAATTGACATGTGAAACACAGAAAAAAATCATTAAAATTTCAAGATATGATTACAGAAAATGTCTGAAACAGACATTTGTAATTAGATTTTTTTCTGCCAAGTTAAGCTTTGTTAGTAATATGACAATATTAAATTAGAAATTAAATCAGTTTCACGCTATAACCATCATTGATCATATAAAAATTATTTATGTGAATGTTTCACAAAGAATTTTTTAAAGAGAAAACTAGTAATTTGTCTAGCTAGTTCTCTTAAAAATATCTTAAAAGCAAATCATTTTCAACGCGCTTACATATTATTTTTTGTGTGACCGCTCTAAGGCAAATTTTAATAAAAGTATCTAGTTTGTTTGTTTTTTTTTGGTATATAATATAGTACATGATATTGAGATATATATGTAATATATACTGTGCCTTCCCTGCTTTGTGCAGGATACAGCGTGAACCTGATTTCTTTTTTTAATTTAAAATAGAGTGACGCTTAATGAGGTCTTCAACCTCAAGTATTGTCGACTATTACGTAAACAATAACTATTATAATCAAAATTTTAAATAAAATCGACACGTATCTGATACTGTATTGGATATAGATACAGTGCGACATTAGACTTCATCAGCTTACATGATGTTTCTAAATGTGTGGAAAATGTATGAAATACCTAAAGATAATAATAATTTATATATTTTTTCATAACATTTTTATTATAAGGTTTTTGTTTTATTTGATTTTAGTTAGAAAAGCAAAAAATCTTATATAAATATTTTATACCACGACTCGTTTAGTTTTAAAAAGAGCATTCAAGTAATTTAGTGTAAAAGCTGCAAGACTATAAGATTTTTATATATTTCTAGCAAAGCTGCTGACTTACAACAATATTTACTACTTCGTGGCGAACGCAAAATTACTGTGCAAATGTGCACAGAAATAAAATATATTTGCAATACTTTGCTTTCAGGTGAAAAGCTTTTTAAATATACTATGTCAGGTATATAATGTGTAATTGTTTTTTTTTTACTTGATAGATTTTGTAGCTTGATAGCTAGTGACACTATTATTAAAAATTCTAGACTATATAAACTTAATATTATAAAGCTAAAGTCTTTGTTAGCGCTCTTCTTAGAAACTACTGGTTCAAATTGGAAAAATATTTTTGTGTTGTATAGTTAATTTAGCGAAAAATTCTACAGGATATGTGATATGTCTTGGTGTTTTCTTGACTGTTGATCATTTCAACATAACTCATTTACCTGCGATTTGAACCTGAAGCACCTAATTTGATACCAGTAAATTCAAAGGCCCTTTGAATTTCCATTTGTTCACGGGCGCGCAGCCGTAAGTAGCTAGTATTATACATACAATACACCTACATTAAATATACTTATATGACTTCGTTAAAATAGCTTATAAGTTTTACTATACCCTAAACACATCAAAATGCTGTTAAATTTTAAACGAGCATTATTATAAACCCATATAATATTCAGTGAATGTTCGGGAGCGGTGTTTTATTGAAAGTAAATCAGACTCCCTCGTCTTGGCATTAGGCGGTCCCGGCGGCTCCCGGGCCCCGCGGGCTGCCGCCAGGGCTGGCGGAATCACCAATCCATTATTGTAATACGTCTGATGTATAAGAACTATTATCTTACTTTTCGATGTAAGCTGACATGGACCTATCACAAGTATGTTTATTTACTTATTCGTGGTATTGTGTGTGTGTTTTTTTTTCAGTCATATTTTGTGCTCGTAAAATAAGAAATGTTAAAGGATTACGTTTTCCTTTTTCTATGGAGCAGTTTATTTTGTGATTTTAGCTTTTATATACATATGTTTTGATTGCGAATTGAATAATGAAAGTAGTGAATCGTTTCTCTAATTCGTTACGAGGGTGTTAAGTTTATTGAGGTGTCCTGAGGATATCGTAAAAGTTGTTTGCTTAATATATACTTAATGTACATAAAGTTTAACAACCTCCCTAATAGGCCTGAAGCGCTACGCCTACAATCCATGTATGTTAAGGAGTTTGATTAGCCAATACTTTAATTATGAATGTAATAAACTGAAGGTAACTCCATTAAAGGTATATTTCTTTATTGTGCTTAGAAAGGAATTTTATTATGCTATCTCTTATTCTTTATTTGCTACCATAACATGACGTTATAAAGTAAAATTACTAAAGAATGTTTTGTTGCATATTTTACATATTACTCATTGTATATTGAACTTTATTGGCTTTTTTATAAAAGCTAGCGTCAAGACACTCCGTTCTCTGCTTTCTTTCCGTTTCGGTCGTTGTGCGTCGGGTGGCGGAACAGAAGCCGTGCTTCGTCTTACCAAAGTGAAAGAAATAAAATGAATTCATTTTAAAATAATCTTAAAACAATATTCTAAACCCTGTGTTAATATCTAATAAGCTTAACAAATTCAGTATTCTGACGTTCAAACATCCATTAACAGCTTGCTCATCGTAGCAGAGATAAACCAATCTATCTTTTAGGCCTCAGGGCAAGGTAACAAGCGCCCATCGCCGCTGAAACTGTGTCTTGTAGCTGGGGCAAGTTTGATTAGTTTGCCGAATATTACAATTTATTATTACAAAGTAATAAAAGTGTTAGTCTTTCTTGATTGATAATTTTCAACAAAATCGTTAGGTTACATCGTACTTAGAAATATACTTGATATTTAGTTGATACATTTCCGCTATTGAATACTTTGTGGTAAAGTATTGGCATATACGTTTTTTAAAAGACAGTTAGACAATTTGCGTTTAGGAAATTACAACAATCCTGACATGATAATTATTGCCATAAGTGGTATGAATAAAACTATGAAAACTTTAAATCTTTAGACTGTATTTTTTCACGTTATATCCAGCATATAGCAGAGTGACCAGAAGGAACCTAGTATCCATACACCCCGTTTTATTTCGTTTCCGCAAAATTCTCGAGGTGTTGTGTGTTGAGTGGCAGAATTTAAGACTGCGCTTTGCAGTGCGAAGAAATAAAAACATAAAATAATTCATTCCCACTCGGAAAATCTCGGAGACACGACTGACCTCTGGCCTTTTTATATTGTTGAATTAAAATTTGAATACATTACAATAAATGGGTACGTACGTGGTTGCTAGAACAAATAAAGAGATTACGAAAAAAAGATTATTACAAATAATGTTAATTTGGCAAAGCAAGGAACTATTTTATAATAATTAAAAGTAACCCACAGATACTTTGAAGTAATAGCAACTTGGTTGCCAGTATTAAATAAAATATATTACCTTCACGTCGTAATTTTACTTTTATGATTCATATTACAATTTTCCAAATATAAGGATTTTCCTAGTATTACTGATTTCATGAAATTTTAAATATTTTACTTTTCATTGTGTTTATATATGGCCACTGATCATCGTTCATAACCATTGTATTAGACGTTAACTCTAATTGTAAAACGAACAATGCTTGGTAATAATTAGAAGCAGAATATCAACTAGCGCTTGTTACGCTATTCTAAATAATTACAAAGGAAATGGAAATACAAAAAGTTATTTCAATTAGTATCGTCTTTCTCGACGTCCAGCAAATCGTTTCGAATAACTTTATTGTGTAATCTTATTTTAAGTTACATTTCATTAACTTTTTATTAAATCGATTCGAATAATAATAAAGCAATTCTTATGATGAATTCATGCTTGCTAGTACTTTTGTAATATATATAGGCTTGTTATACCTACTATTTAATAGAATTAGTATTTAAATTTGCACAACATAAAACAATTACGAATAAATTGGGTAAACTCGAAGCAATCCCATCCCCAATTAAACACGTTGTTAATGGTTTCAATTATAATGCTTTCAATCCGAATCGTAAGTTTTGAACAATTTCCACATCGCGAGCGATGAAAGTTAATTTACTAAAACGAGGACTTGGTGCTCGATTTTAATTCCTCCATTTGCGGCTAGCGGCTGCGATCCGTTGTGAGCTTGTCAAATTTTGTGATTGCAAAATAATTTAGGCATCTCCAAACCAAATTACGTCGCGAAGTAGGGTGAAATAAATGTTTGCAGCTACCGCCGCGGCTGGGGGTGACGGCTCTATTGCAGATCGCTTCTACTTGTTGGAGTGTCTGCCTGATAAACAATTAAATTATCGTAATTATTTTAATATTTGAGGTTAGTCGTGGCGTCGCGCCTCGATACAAGTGGATGACTGTAACCGCGACTGGTTTGGAGTTCGATCTTCGCTTGAGGAAATTTAATATTTATTTAAATTTATATTTGAGGCCAGTCGTGGCGCAGCGGCAAAATGTATATTTCCATTACTTCGCTCTGGTGTCGGGGCTAAGCGCGGCGTTAAGTTCTGCCACTCAAAATGCAACGTCTCTAGAATTCGGCGGAAAGTGGGGAACGGAGTACCTTAACACTAAGTTCCCTCTGCCTACATTGCTGTGTGCGGAACACAGCGTGAAGCTGATTTAATTCAATTTTATTTAAAATTATATGTCACATATACGAATATGAATAGAATGGTCAGCGTTTAAGTAATAAATGTGTTATGTACTGAAAGTTAAGCTTTCGCTTTAAGGATTAATATTCAGGCTGACACACACAGTTGGTTCGCAGTTAAACGTCCAAAGCTCAGAATGAAATACTTAACTTTAGGAGCACTTTGCATATTCACTGAATAATTCACTGCGCATTTTATATGCACATGTGCTTAGACAGTTACATATAAAGATCAACATTTCTAATAATATGTGGGGCGTGTATAGCTCCTGGGAGCCTTTTGTATTGTTTAGAAATATTTTTATGTATTAAAACAAATTAAATTATTCTTTTCACAGCGTGTGAAAGTCAATATTAACTATCACCCAAGTGCAATTTACGGCGTTGGCGTTAGCCAATTTACGGCCTGTGCTGGGATAGTTTTTTAATATCAAAATATTTGTACTTAATAAATATTGTTTGATTATAGTAGACTGAAAAAATGTGGAAACGCTTATGCAAATATGATAAAAAATTCATTTAAATATAGTCAATTTTCAGCATTAGAATATTTTTTTTAATATGTTGTCATTAACCTGCGCCTATGAATATTTCAGAGATTAATCTACACTAATACTAGTAGTATTTAAAATTACGAAATCACCAGAATATTCCGATTTTTTTCCAAAAAACGGCAAATTCTCAAATATCTACCGAACAAGTGAATATCGGCTAACATACATGGGGGTGAAATGAATAGGTACTGAAGTACTCTACCCATAAACAACCGTTAATCCGTCGATCGCGTTACAATCTGTATATTTAATTGTAATTTTAACAATAGCTTCTGAATTTATAAAAACATATATACGTTAATATGAGAATTGGTATTTTGTTCGTAATTAGTGCACCGGGAAAATAATGTACCTACTGTGTTATTTGCGGTCACAATTGAAAAGCTCCACCGCGTCCGGTTCGCGAGTGTTTATTAAGAGCCGAGAGCACTCTGATACTTCAAGGGTTAATGTATGTGATATTGTTTGTTTCGGTTAGTTTGTAAATTGAATATTGTTAAAATTAAATCAAACATTAAATTAGTATCACACTGTATCCCGCATGCAGCAGGGTAGGCAGAGGGAACCTAGTGTTAAGACATTTCGCGTTTCCCACTTTCCGCCGAACTCTGGAGGCATTGCATGTTGAGTGGCGGAAGTCAACGCCGCGCTTCGCCTCGACACCAGAGCGAAGAAATGGAAATATAAATTTAAATTAAAAACGGCTATTCAGTTCTAAATTTTGTAATATTTATTAATTACTCATTAAAATACAGAACAGCTAATAATTTGTTTTAAAGTAATAACACATAATAACTTAAACTAGCAGTGGTAAACAATGTGTTGTCCCTCTAATTATTTTTTAAATAATATTAAATTTATTTCAATATTTTATAAAAAAATCTAGGTTTTATTTAAATATTTTTGAAAACCTAACCAGAGAATTCTTTTTTCATATTTAATTGGTGTAAGATAATTTTCAAACACTTGTTACTTTGTAACTTTTTAAATGGCAACATCATATAGAGGGTCGAAACTTAAACATATGATTCTATAAACCAGGCCCAAGGGAAGATATTTAACTTGATATAAACAATGTCCGTGGTAAAATTTGAGTTACAATAATACAACTCAATAGACATAAAATAAGTCTGTAAAATTCAATAAAGATGAATCATATTAGCTTAGCGTGCCATATGAAAATAATAATAATTTCATAATAAAATTCTGTGATAAGAGCTTTTATGCATAACCCAACATTCGAAATGTAAATATGAAATGTCGTTACGCATTTGTAAGTTATTACACGTATCGTAATCTCCATGCCTAATTCGACTCTTGCTTCTTGCCTCCCGAGGGGGGTCCCCCCCTCTCTCCATCATGCGTGTTATTGAAGACGCCGAGGACGCTGGATGGTTTTGCCAAAATGAATTTACACCTTGTTTGCGCATTTGCATGGTAATAGATGGATTTTCGGTATGAAATAATTTATATATTTCAAAAGAACGAAGTTGATACGTGATTGCAACTCGTGCTTGCTTCTTGTGTTTTTGAATTAGGAAGAATCAAAAGAAATATACCTATTTAACAGATGTTTACGTTGTTTTTTTTTTGTAAATTACAATGAGGACTTTTTAACTTTCAAAGTGTACATTAGTTTTATATACATAAAAACAAAATATTTTTGCAAAAATGTGCAAATATTCCTGGGTATTTATTTGAATCTTTAACGCAACGTTAAGCTTTTCCAGCTTCAAGCTGTATATTACATATAGCAGGGTAGGTAAAGAGAACCTAATGACTAGACACTTCGTTGTCCGCCTTATATCCGAATTCGAGGCATTGGAGCTGAATATCTAAAAACAACGACGCACTCTATCTTACATATTTAAATTAATTTTATTGCTATAATTGTATGCGACAACGTTGGATTTCAGATAGTATGTGTGATTTGATTGCTCCGTGACCTTTGTCGGGACACTGGCAAACCCATGATATTTTTAACTTCATTGAAATTATTACGTTGACATCATATAATTTGACGTATATTGGAAATATATATTTATGGTTTACGGTTTTTTTAAAGATATCTTTTTTGTGGCGTAGTTGGGGCAAGGCTATTTACGATTTTTTTTTAAAAAAATACAATTTTATTTAAAATAAGTAAATTTGTTCTAGTCTTTGAATAAGTATAGATTCGCAGTTGAATATTTATATTCCAAGCTAAAAGCCATTCTAAGTCCACAATCTTTACATTTATGTAATTATGTATAAAAAATTTGAACATTACATTTATTGTTCCAGTTGAAAGTCAGTGAGCTACAAAACAAAATGAAATATTTGTCGTAAACAGAAACCTGGACTTAACAAATAAAAATAATCCTTCGTTAAACAAAGGGTTGTACAGAAGGCCTTTGAGTTAGCTCTCTAAGTTTTGTAATAAAGAGGTCAATTTGAGAGGCAACTCTGGCGTCATATTGGTACTACCAATATTTTCATACTACACCAAATTGATTTTCGTCTAAAATGGACGCATATTAAGGGGTTGCTCATGCATCAAACGCAAAAATTGGGTCAACGAATAATCATTACCGTAACGGTGCCTTGTCGCCAGGGGGCATAAAAATAACGGTGTTACGGCAAACCAAATTTAAGCATAAATATTCAGATTTCAGTTTTATGCATAGGTATATTTTGAAAGTACGTCTAACAGTTATTAGTCTAACAGAACATGGAAATTACCTTCGAGCGTATTCAATAATATTATTCTACTCTTTTACAGCAGGGTAGGCAGAGTGAACCTAGGGTTAGGACACTTCGTTCCTCATTTTCTCTCTGTTGAGAGTTGCGCTTTGCCTCTACACCAGAGCGAAAAAATTAAAATATTAAATATTTTATATCCTCGAATGGGAATCGAATCTACAACCTGTCGCGTTTACACCCACACGGTAGTGCCTCTGCGCGAGCAGCGAGAACAGGAATTATTATTATTAAATTTTATTATTATTAATTCACTTTAATAAAAGTTACATACAGAACAAGCAGGAATCTTGTCACATAAATTGCAGCTGAAACGCTAGTTTAGTGTCCACTGTGGTCGTACGTTCTGCGTAGTGTTGCATTTGTGAATGCAGTGTAAATTGAATTTTGGCGACGGACATTCGCCATCTCACATCTGTCCAATTAGAATTATGTGCTCCTTAAAGATACACGATAGCTTAGGAAGTTGTCTAATATACACAATACATGCTTTCTATATCATTTTGAAACAGGTTCCATGTCAACTTTTGTCATGTATCTTTTTAAAAGACACGAACCGTTCACATAATTGAAGTTTTCCCTCTGCACAATGAATTATATGTGACATTGAATCCCGCACATTAGTTCCAGGCACAATCAATATCTGACCGTTGGGTCTGGTCCGGGGTCGATCCGTCACGCGCCGCGTAATTGGCCACCGACCGGTACACGAGACGGATGGCAGCCATCGCTTCGGTCTCTAGCTAGTAGCTACGATGGGATATATATATTAGCGAAAACGTCGATTTAACATGAGCACCCGTACTTTGAAAGAGTTATGTGTGACCTACTTTATATTGACTTTTTTATTTGTGGATTCGTTGAAATGCTCAATATGTTTTTTCGGTTGTATATTTTGATATTCAAGTTTTTAAAGGAGTTTAAATTCAATCAATATTTTCCTCAATACTTGAATATATATATATGCATAAAATTTTATTTTGTTTAAAGATATGTTACCATATTTATCATTATAATTAACTTATAGAATTATGTATTACATGCCTTATATAAGGCGCAAATTGTTTAGTAAATTAAACATAAAATATCTGTTATTATAGCAACAATTACACAACTAAAATCGCATAATGTTACCTTTCGTGGGTACACATATTAGTTTCACTCAAGGTCTACCTAAGTAACTTCACGAAAGTCAGTTTAAAGCAAGTTGGCAGCTCACGTCGTCGTGTTATTGGAGTAAGTCAAAAGTAAAGATCCAGGTTACACGGCCGAGTGCTGATGAACAGCTTACGTTACTCTCGGGTCTTGTTATCACGTCTTAATTACCTCAGGCTCTTGCCAGTACGGCTTTGTCTCAGCAATCAATTTGCTGTATTTTCCCAGTTTCATAGAATTTCCTTGTTTAAACTAGTATAATTGGCTCTCGAGGGAACAGTGATTTAAATGGCTTCGTGCGAGTGCTGTAGATCCACTTAGATGGCTTGTAGAGAAGTTGTATGGAACTTATGAATTTTAAAAATGTAGCAAAAAATATCAATTACTTTTTTTATGTTATAGATAGACGTACAAAGTTTATTTTACGTTCGTTTTTGGAAGGGCGTCTCTTAAATATGTGAAGACGTATGAAATGAATGGGATTGGGAAAGTTGCGAATCCTCCCGGGGTGCGTCGTCGACGGGTGATTGACGACTCGTGTTTTACACATTTTGCTTAATATTATAGTTACTTTATTTATATTTGCTATAATTGTTATAAATTTATGTATACTTATTTAATTTTGACTACAGGACGTTGTTTGGAATTTTGGCAGCAAACCAATTATTTGTTTTCATATTTCGATAGAAAAATCCGTAGTGATATTTGTAATGTTTGTATGCAGTATTAATGAAACGTCAAGTACTACAATGCATGATAGAAAATGATGGTATATATGTCTATAAAATAATATCAATTTAATGTTTTTTTATAATTTTGTAATATAAACTTATTTTCTTGTGTTAATTTCTGAGAAAAAGTGATATATTTAAAGGACGTACAAAAATACCAAAAATAGTGACAGTAACTATAAAAATATCTTATAAAAATGTATGAAACTGATTCATTATTGCGTTAACTCTAACGTAATAAATAGGAGGTGGCACATAGTAGAGGAGCTCAAATGTCATATGTTTAGCCGCTCCGTGCATTAGCCGTCCATCCATCACGCAGCAACTTGTGATGACACCACTGTCCTGATTCCCTTGCACTTAATAATTAATTGATCTAATAAAAATGCCAATTTAATGGAACTGATAAAATAATATTATATGTTACTTCACTATTCATAAAGATATATTTTTTGAAATATAAATTTTCACCGAAAATCTATATTAGCCTACTTTTGACATTTCTTTTTCAGTTTTTTTTTTGGCAAATATCTTATAGACAAATTTAATTAACATAAGTAGTTAGTGATAACGTCTTTGACCTAATCTGATTATATTTAAATGCAATGACAAGTATTTTATTATAATATTAATCTTTAGCTTTACTGAACAATAACAGAGTAACTTTGACCATTCACGAACAACATATTTAAATATTTTTTTACATATTTAAATAAGTTTAATACGTGCAAAAGGTTCAACTTCATGACGACAAAGGGAATTATTTCAACAAAGCAGGCCTTATTGTTTAAATAGCTTTGTCATTGTGTCATTTTGGTCCGGAGTCAGGTGTGGTCACCCACACCGAGCAAACATACAGTAAGTAGTGTCCGTTATAATTTTGCACGCCAATGTCTCTTCAGATCCCTTTATGACACATGACGAGGGTTAAAATGAGAACCGACGATGTTTTAAGTAAATTATGCGCTCGAATATCCTTTAAGCTTCTGCTGACCTGATGCTGGATCGCGAGCAATAAAGCCTCATTAAATGGATTTGTGTTGCGGCAAATGTGAAACTGTTGTTTCGATTCGGAAATTCAGCTTTCATTTATTTCTTATGGTTTTCTGTCAATGTTAGATATCGACAGTAAGAAATAATTTATGGAAGATCATTCAATTTAAAAATGCCTATAACAACTTCTGTTTTACTTTAGCTGGACACCTTCAATCTTATTACCTCCCTCTTGTCATAGAATCCTTTGAGTAAATATTCAAAATGTTTTACTTACAAATGTTGAAATTAGCCTGAAGGGCACCGGTTTTGACTTCAAATAACCTAGGATAAGTTCATCGAAAACTTTAGATTCAAAGCGTAAGTAGATACACTTTATTGTAGTAAAGTAAATTTAGGGTATCGTATTATGTTTTGATATCGATACTTATGATTTTACTGTCACTAATCTCTATCTCTATATATAATAAGACAGTAAAAATATTTTGTCTGTATATTTAGTAATTTTGACTGAAATGGATAGAGGGACATTTAAAAAGAATAATAGAAAGTAAAAAGATTTTTTTTTAATTTCTTGTCTGTCTGTCGATATTTATGTCCACATTTTTCTCTGAAAGTACTGAACCGATTTACTTAAGAGTTTCACCATTTTTTTTTAACTCAACTGAACTACTAAAGTTTGGTTCATCAAAATCGGTTCATTAAAAAAAAAGTTATCGTCATTTGAATGAACTCAAGGCATTAGTTTGCCTGCGAATCGCGCTGGTAAGGTTCCTGGCTAAAGAATGACATTCGAAACGTCTTGGTTATATGACTGTTGATAAAAATATATATTTTTGAAGCACTATTATACAATATTTTATACAATAAAGTAAACAAAATTGAATTGTTAGTGGAGATTATCTTCATAAATCATAACAGTTAAGTTTAAATCGTAATTAATTCAACACAGACATAAAGAACGATTTGATCTTCAAAGAGATATCAAGCAAATACAAAGATTTTTTGGTTCGTTCGTTCGTTCGTTTGAAAGAAATCTATATAAAAATGTCTAAAAACATCCTTTCTATGTGTACTCTGTAATAACTATATATTTACCAATTGTACATTTAGTTAATAATATGTGTAACTAATTTAAAAATTGTACAGGAGTTAATATGCAAACATTACAGTTATTTTACAAAGAATATTATGAATCCTTACCTAAATTAATAATTTAACATTTAAGGCTGTTTCTGAAGCAGTACATTAAATTATTAAGTGACATCAGCACATTTAACAGATCTTTAAAAAACATAACATAGTTAAAAAGAACGTAATATTACAAAAATATATACATATAATAAATAATTAGCTTTATGTATATTTTATGAATATCAAATATCAACATTGGTCGTATTTTTTAGTTCGAAACAATCAAAAATTCTTATAG
>DWMY01001252.1:0-15705 GCA_018249775.1 Heliconius hecalesia formosus | reverse complement strand
AAATAAACGAAAACGAAAAGTAGTAAGTAAAACAACAATAATAAAAATAAAGATTGTTTTCATATTTAAAGCCGAGAATATTTTAACTTAAAATTTAAAAATGTTGGTATGCACTCGGTTTTTTTTTTATTTTCAATAATATTTTTTAAATATGTCATGTACATGTAAAAACATCTAAAAGTCAACTTCTTCTCAAAGTTCAGACACATTTTAGTACTATAAAAATAAATTATATCTCGTAATTAATATTTATATTAGAACATTATTGTTCTAATAAAAAATACAACAGTAGAAGTTTGGTAAAGATGTAGTCACCATGTGATAAAAGAAGAGCAAAAGATGAAAAATAAAATTAATTTAATAGATAATGTGGTTGACCGTTTCGTCATTAATGTTGGTGACAGTTCCTCAGAATCCTCCGAATTCTGGTAAATAATTGAATAATAGATATATTAAGATTTATTATCCTAATAGTTAAGTAAATTTTAGCAAAACTTGTACATTTTCATTTTATTTTTTGCTATTCTTATTTTATACAAAGATATTTTATATATAACATTCGAGCACAACAAGCAATAATGCTATATATAGAAAACTCCACGTTAAATAAATTAAATATAAATAAAATGTTTGAGAAACAGAATTTTTTTGTTTACATTTTTTGTCTTGCCATAATGAATCGAGTATAACTATAATATATTGATTGATAAATGCGATGGTTGCGGGTTCGATTCGGAACGGAATGTGTTTACTTACACTTATGAAAAAAACAATTAACAACAAATAATATATGCAGCGCTATAAAAAAACTGACAAACGCGAGTCGAGCTCGTCCACTGAGTTTTCCGTGCAAAAATTAGAGGTCACGAGCTTTTTTTCAAAATTTCAGGCTCATCTTAGTGAGATCATTTTCATCTGATACCTTACTTTACCACCAAACGTTGCCCTTTTATCTCTTTTTTATATATTGCATATTTTTAGGATCTAACCACAAATGTATAGTTTTTTTATGTTTTTCCTAATTAAAAAACCTGTAGTAATAATAAGTAGTAATATAATAAGTAGTAATAATAAGTAATAATAGTAAGTTAATAATCCTAGTTTAACAAGAAGTACCTTATTCATTTTGGTTGACTTTATTGTGTCGTTTATAAACAGCCATATCTTTTTTCTAAGTAAGTTTTTTTCCAAAAAATCATGGGACCGTAGATTTGAGTATATGGTTTGAATTTCAACTCGATATTACCAAGCGTTCTTGAGATAAATCAGACAGACAGACAGACAGACAGACGGACAACAGAGTGATCTTGTAAGGGTTCCTTTTTTCCCTTATAAAAATAAAATATTCTTTTGACAGTAGACGCTACATTTCAAAAGAGAGAAGGTAAAAAAAATGGTCAAAAAATGAATCCTTACAAAATTTAATATCCATACTAAATTTCAACAATTAATGTTACGAGTATATATGATGTACATGAAAATATAAATATACATATATTTTAACTTATTTATGGCGTTGAGTTGCGCCACTTGACACGCACTCCAGAATTCGGCGGAATGTGGGGGAACGGAATGTCTTAACACTAGGTTCCCTCTGCCTATCAAACTGTGTGCTGATTTTAACTTACTTTTTCCTTAAATAAGAGAGGAGGCTACCGCGTCCCTCGTGTCCAAGTAGAGACGACACGTACTGGTGCGGCTTCGATTCGTATTCGGAAATCAATGATCTTAAGCACCATGTTAAATGTAGCTAGAAGAAAAACAAATTAATATCACGTATTTTTATAAAATGTAATGAAACCACATTTTAACTACTCTATAAAAGCCTAATACAATTCTTAAAATTATTATTGTTGTAAAATAAAACGAAATTTGTCAAGAACGACGCACGCAAACATAAACCTTTCAAAGTGAAACCGTCGCATATGCCTCATCCCGAAATCGAGTCTCAGGTATTGGCGTTCAAAGTTCAAATTTTTGTAGTAGTATGTGTTTACGTTATTGGTATCTATGCGTAACTGCGTCACACGAAATACAGGTATAACATCGTGAAATGAAAAAAAAATCCTACGTCTACAATGTTGAGGTATCTTGATTTAGGTATAAGCTTAAAATATGTATATGTAAGCGTTAAAATATATTTAACCGTTTCCAAAAATATGTTTTTTATTCCAGTTCAAACATATATTTATATTCTCAAATAGAAAATATCATCATTTACAAAATCAAGTCGTGGCGCAGACTTGATTTTTCGGATTTTTTGTTACTTTTGATTATTTTCTTCCCAAATGAACAATGAGCAAAAATTCATAAAACCTTACTCCAGTCTGGCCACGTTTTGTCGACCGTTCTGTAAATTTTTATACTGTAATATATGTTTAAGTATTTTTTTATATATTTCTTGCATTTTACACGAAAATAACACAGAAATTCTAGTGTACTAGGTTAGATCACTAAAAATAGCGCGTTTCTTTTTACACCGTATGAGTTAAGATCCCACATTTTCTACATATATAAAAATCAGGCAGGGGGAACCTCGTATTAAAACATTCCGTTCGCCACTTTCCGCCGAATTATGGAGACATTACGTAATGAGTGGCGGAGGATCGAACGACAATTTTTCAGCACACTTTGTGCCACTGCGCCATGGCCTCTATATATATATATATATATATATATATATATATATATATATATATATATATATATATATATATATATATATATATATATATGTTTACACTAATCGTGTAATGTACTTGAAGTATTGTGATATACGTTCTACTAATGACAGAACCTATAATAAACTAGAGATCAGGAAAATGAAAATACTGTAAATATATAAATTATCTCGAACGTAATTATTACACAACCATCATATTTAATCAGGTATGGTTTAAGCTATGCTTTTTGTATTCAGTTATTCTTTATATAAGACTAGGCGACCTGAGCGGCTTCGCCTGCTTGAACTATACGAATATTTATTATATATGTTTATGAAATTATTTTCAATTTAGGGAGTGAACTCTAATAAACCATGAAACACGTGTTCAATGAAATATTTTTAAGAGTCTAAATTTGAAATTTTATGAAGATATATATATATATATATATATATATATATATATATATATATATATATATATATAACATAATTTGTAGTAGTTATTACACATATAAAAAAAAGTGCACATTATAATTCAGTGGTGTAGGATAAAACACAATTTTTAATTTACCTCAGTAGTATCGCTAATTGGTTTCACGTAATAAATGTCTTTGAATTGCGGTGTAACCATTTCTCCTTTGAAAGAAAATTTACTGAAATCATCAGCTGGCAACTTATTCGTGGGTATTTGTCCGAACGTACATGATACATATTTCTCTAGATCTGCAAGATCCATACGTGCCTGTAAATTATGTAAAACTTAGAAGTAACAGATATAATTAGTACTTTTTATTAATCTACAAAAAAAGTGCGTACATAGAAAAATACATTAAACAAATAAATCATTATAAACACAAGAATCAAAAGATTTTAACACTTGAAGTATTTCAGATATTCTAAGATATTGCTTGGAGAATATACAGAATGTAACGCGATCGACAGATCAACGGTTGTGTATGGGTAGAGGATTTTAGTACCTATCCATTTCACACCCATATATGTTCGCTGATTTTGCGGTGGTTCGGCAATTTGAGAATTTATGATTTATGGAAAAAATCAGATTCTCGGAGAAAATTGGCAAATACAGCCCTACTGTTGAGTCTGCGATAGTGATTTTTTCTATATATATCTCAGTAATAGGCCTTTTGTATAATGTAATATTTCAAAACTATCGGCTTATAAATCTTGGAAATAACATAGAAACAAAAATCATTTTTAAATAAGCTAAATTTTATTAAAAACTCTTAATGGCTATTCCGAAAAAAAATACTGGTGATTTTTTTCCAGAAGTAATTTTAAAAACTATTAGTATAGAATAATATTTGAAAGTTTCATAGGCGCAGGTCCATGACAAAATATAAAAAAATGTACTCAAATCATTAAACAGTAAAAAAAATTTTTTTTTCATTACGAGAATTGACTATATTTTTAATCGATTTTTTTACATGTTTATACAAGTGTCTTAATTTTTTTTAATTAGACAATGTTTATTGAGTACAAATATTGTTTAGTAGCCTTAGGAATAAAATGTAGCTTATTTAAAAACGATTTTTGTTTCCATGTTATTTGCAAGATTTATAAGCCGATAGTTTTGAAATATTACATTATACAAAAGACTTACTATTGAGCTAAATTGAGAAAAAAAATCACGAGCGCCGACTCAACAGTCAGGCTGTATTTTTCAATTTTCTTCAAGAATCCGAATTTATGATTTTTCCAAAAAATCACAGTACTCAAATATCTTTCGAAACACTGAAAATCGGCGAACATGCATGGGGGTAAAATGGGTCTTCTACCCATAGACAATCGTTGATTCGTCGATCATTTTGTGGTATATGAAAATATAATTTATTGTTACATCAATTGTATTTTTATATTCGATTTTCAATTAGATTTCGGCAATTGTTTACCATTTAATTTTGTAAACATCTATGTATTTATTCTTAATAGTAAAATTTCACAAAAGTCTTTTAATTTTTTACGAATGTATTTCTAGGAACCAATACTTACACAAAAATTCCTAATCAACCTAACGTTACTATTCATTTCAAACCCACTCAACCAACCTGTACAGCCACAGTCATTCTATGAGCGCTATAATGGCGTTTCCTAAACTCATGGGCAGCTTTATACAATTTCTCATCATCATGTATATCGTCGCGTAAAGTACGTAGATTACCCCAAGGAAAAGTTCTAGCTGGGTGTCCGTCCGGGAAAAGGGATGCTATGAGCTGGTCTCTACGATTTGCATCCACCGGAGCGGCCAATGAGAATTCTATAATAGAAATGTTGTGTATAATTTTTTCTTTTCAACTTCACGCTGTATCCCGCTATAACCTATTAATATTATATAACCTATGGTCATATTGTTAAAACATTCCATTCATCACTTTCTGCCGAATTTTAGAGACATTGCGTTTTGATTGCCGGAACTCTACGCCGCACTTTGTCTTGTTACTAGAGCTAGGAAATAAAAACACATTTTTTTATTGTGTGTATGTATTTGTAAGATAAGTTACCACTATAAGGAGCAACATGACATAATTACTTGAAATATTATTTAATTGTGTTATTTACGTGATAAATTAAAACATTATTTAGTTGTCTAATGTTTTCGAGACAAAAAAATATTTAAAAAAAGACACCAGCCAGGTGCAATCAGGTTTTTAGCAAGCAAGCACTTGTATACTTTTTAGAAATATAAAATAAAATATATTATCTTTTTCTATATAAATCATTGCTATTACCAGATTGTATAGCTTCTCTTTCGCGTTGCATAGCCTCCTTCTTCATGAGTGGGCTGATGAAGAACTGACTGAATATATCCATAGCTTCTGGGAGATGTTTCTCCTGTATCTCGAAGTAAAAGTTTGTTTCCTCGCAGTCAACCCAAGCATTGTCGTGACCGCCGTCCGTCTATTTAAAACGAGTGTTAAAAGAAAGTAAGTAGTCTGTTATTTATATTATAAAATAGATTTAATAACTTAACGTAGCAAATGCATATTATTTAGTATAATAAAAGTCAGTGTTTAATGTTCAATATGACACATTACAACTAAAACATAGAAGATTAGTGTGTGTACCTAATACATTTAATATAATAAGATATTTGATTTGTTTCATTTCTAATAGATATTAAAAAGAAAACTTTGTTGTATTTGTAAAGATTGTAATATTAATATATATTTTTTAACATAGGCACAGGGAATCTATAAAGAGACACTAATATTTTCGAGTCATTACGTGTGGTGAAATTCAACGCCGCGCTTTAACCTTGTTACCAGGAAAAAAATAATAATAAATAATATTTCATTCTTTCGAGTGGGAATCGAACCCACAAACATCACATTTCTGTCACACGCTTATGCCACTGCCACAACGGCGTCAATTAATACATAAATCGGTAATATTTTCTATTTACCCGAACAAACGAATCAAATTCATTCTCCTTTGGATACTTCTCGCTGCCCATGAACACCATGTGTTCTACAAGGTGCGCTAATCCCTGTATGTCTGCTGGGTTGCTGTAACTGCCGACTCCAACAGAAAGCGCACAGGCTGCCTAAAACAAAATATATTTTTTCTAAGTATGAATTTTCTTTTAATCGAAACTATTTTTGTTTCAGGCTCATTTTTGTGTGTAGTATTGTAGATAGAGAGAAACTACTGTAGTCGGTGCCAAGTAAGAGGAACAGATTTAGTAATTCGATATTGTAGTAAAGTTGTTGTAGTCTTTTTTTAATTATCTTTGTTTAACAAAATCGAAGTACGTTTTAGTTTATGGAAAATTATTTTTTACTTTTTAGTAGAAATGTTACGTTCCGGCAAAAATGAATGATTATCTAATATTGTAAGTCAACACAATCAAAACAATCAAGATTCAATCAAGAGTCAACACAACCAAGATACGTGTATATATGCAAAGATTTTGCTGCATTTTGTATCAAACTCACCGCGTAATTAAAACCTAATGGGCACTTTCCTCTTTAAGTTTTTTACCATGATTCCACTTATTTTCCATTTACCACGATCTAGCACCAAAGTACTCGTTTAGATGAATCATACAAACCCAAATTCGATGGAATTATGTCGCTTATTTACCGAGTTCTTATGGGCATTTTCCAGGTCCATCATAAGACCCTGGTGACCATCTGGCACCAAAGTACTCGTTAAAACGAATCATACGAGCTCAAATTCGAGGGGATTATGTCACTTAACTACTGAATTCCTAGGGCCATCTTCGAGCTGCATCTTCAGACCCTGATTACTAGCACCAAAGTAACTGTAATATAATCCGTCTTCCTTTCATTTGATACCTATATTGGGCTAGTTAAACAAAAACATGTACGCAAGTCGCCATTTCGTAGTAGCGACCATGTTGGATTTGAGTGTCTTTTAAGGTATTTTATTCTACAAGTTAAATCCTTTCATTTGACACCCATATTGGGTTGGTTATTTTGAAATATGTAAGGTGCAATATTGGATTGACAAAAAAAAATGCATTGTCACGGTAATAAAGATACAAGTCAAATTTCAGCTCAGCTCAATGGAAAAATGATGGTCGAGCCGCGTTCTTAATTATTTATTAAATTAAAATCAAATTAAAACAGCTTCACGCTGTATCCCGCACGAAGCAGAGAAGGAAGAGGGTACCTAGTGTTAAGACACTCCGTACCCCACTTTGCACCGAGTTCTGGAAGCATTGTGTGTTAAGTGGCGGAACTCAACGCCGCGCTTTGCCTCGACACCAGAGCGAAGAAATGAAAATATAAATGTAAATAAATATTTCATTTCCTCGAGTGGGGATCGAACCCACAACCAGTCGATTTTACAGTCACACTTTGCGCCACGACTGGCCTCTTAAAAAGGTTACCTAAGTTAATAAAATTTGTTTAATAATAAGTTCTTAGATTTTCACGATTATTACACATTTTAAATGAAACTTATTTAACCGGATTAATCGCGTATATTTAAGATTTTACATTTTGGAAACCCGACGTTTCGAACACTTTGCAGTAGTCCGTGGTCACGGGTAAACTGAGGTGGCATTCGACAGACGAATGTGTGACAGACAGAATGACGAATTAAATTAATTTCATTCAAAATTTGTTTTATAATTGGAAAACTTTAAGTTACCAATGGTTGACCATGAACCAAACTGCTAGATAAGATACATGACTAGATCAATTCTTTATTGGATAATTTATACTATACATACTTACTATACAAAAGAATTTAACAAGGTATTCAAAATAAAAAAAAATATTAAGCAATTTTATATATCGTATGCAGTTAAAACAGTATATAACTGATGTATTAACAAACACATTTTAAACAATGTCAAAACTATATGACATATTTTTATTAATGAAAGGAATTTGAATTTATTACATATTGCAAAGACAGCTCTGACTTTGACTCTATTTAATCAAAGATTTCAAATTACGATTATGTAACTTACCAGCTTTTCCTCATCAGATTCGGCCGTTCTTTTGGTACCATGTTGATCACTATTAGCAGACTGTACTGATTTACTACCATCACTTTCCTGGTGAGTACTCTCATCAGTAAAACTGCTTCCTTCTTCACTTGAACTCCCATTGCTAATAGATGGACTACTTGGATCTGATATGAGGAGTGCAGTTAGACCATTCTCTAACCTTATTGTTCTAAAATATAGTAAGCAAACTTGCAGTTCAATTCATGACATAAGGGTCAAATGTATTTAAAACTAGGGGCCCACTCGCGACTTAGCACCCATACTATTAAAGCTAAAGCATATCTTCATAAAATTTCCTTGATGATGGAATAACTTTCGTTCGTAAGTTTCAATATCTTTATAAAATACAAAACCAATAAGAAATAAATCGGACCAGTAGACCCATAGATCTTAGCGTTTAAACAAACAAACAAATAAACTCTTCCGCTTTATTATATTACTATATACAATATGTGTGCAGTTAAAGGGTACTTACTATACTGCTGTTTTGGTTAGGTACTAAAATGCTTATTTTATTCCTTTCATTTGTAAAAATAAAAAAATATAATAAAAAAAATTGTCAGGTACTTACTTATACGTGACGATTAAAACTTAAAGTTATATATGAAAATAATTAGATTTAACTTTATTAAAAATTATGTAGGTATTTTAAAATCTTCATACTCACTTATAAAGCTTTTTATCAGAAGCAGATTTAATAGGCTCGGAGAGAACCTCAATTTTCTCCTTTTTACTGCATTCACTTAATATTGGCTTTGTCCGATTGACTACTTTACTTGCTAGTTCAGGTATAAATTTAAGAGTTCTACGAAAATTTTTCCTTTTAGACATTGTGATTAAGATATGTTTATACTGTAATAACCAGATGTTATTGAATGAAGTTGGGCAGAAATTTTGGCGGCTTTTATTGTGTTAAATGACAGTAAAAGGCTAGCCGCAGCCTAACAATATTATTGTCAATACAATATTGACCATAATATTGTTCAATATATGGCCTCGCATACTACATAATATTTCGTCGAAAAATCCAACGCGGTCGCTCAGTAGCTTTATTTGCATGCGTACGTGCTAAGTCTAAACTGGATAGAAAGAAAAAAATCGTTACTTTATTTATTGTACTAGTATTTAACTTACAAAAAAATGGAAAATTGGATGAAAAAAAAATAGAGTTTAATCATTTCAATATTATTAATGAAGTACAACTAATAGAGGTCAGAAGCAAAAATTCTTTTTCCGCTTGAGGGAATGAAATATTTAATATTTTCATTTCTTCGCTCATGTCGAAGAATAGCGCAGCGTTTAGTTCCGCCACTCCAGATTTTTTTGTAGTAGAATGTACTTACATACATGTAACTATTTCAGCAGCGTACGCAGTTTAAGTAATACGATGACGATTTAAACTTAATGTTATGTAGCCTATAGCACTTCTGAGGAACTGAGCTTTCATACGAAACAAAAAAAAATAAGCAAATTCGACCAGTACTTCCAGAAATCTTTGCGCTTAAACAAACAAACAAATCAACTCTTCTGCTTTATTATATTAGTTTTGATTTGTTTTATACTATAAAAATATACCTAAAATTTTTAACCGTCGCTATCAAATCACATTTTAGTCATCGAATATCTTTAGCGGTACTATTATATAAATCAATGCCGAGTCTCTCCGTATCCTTCAAAATTTTTTGTAATGTATATATTTTTATCGGGCAAATGAAATTTTCTATAGGGCTTCACATTCAGCCATCTATGTAACCATAGTTTTGGTTTTTCTGTAAGTTTTCTGTAAGTTAACGCGACAGGTTGTGCGTTGGATTCAAACTCGAAAAAACATTGATATGTGGAAATATCTACACTTTCTACTTTGGCGACGGTGTTTGAAACTTTGCTGAGTGCGTATGTACAGTTCACCCAGTGGAAATCGAACCCATAACTGTCGTGCTTATAATGATACGCATCATGACAGATAAAGAGGTAAAATTAAATATTTAATAAACACCTATTCTTTTGTATTCAGTACCGAACCATTTCTCTTTAGCGTCGTATTGTATCGGCTTTGAGTACTTGTCGGACATTATGGTCACGTTGGCCATTTTCGCCGTCATACCGTCTTGAAGTGATGTAATACCGTCTAGAAGTGATAATATAGAGAACTAATTTATGTACCATTTAAGAAGGAATTTATTCAAGAATTCACAAGTTTTTAGTGCAACAAAACATATATTTATTATTAGTAATTTATTCTCGGTGCAAAGTACTAGATGGGGACATCATAATCGCTCGCAGCGCTCGTGGTGGCCAAAAGTAGAAAAAATGTAAGCTTTGTCACCTGTTAATGTCAAAGCAAAATGTTCGACTTATCGTTTTATTAAGTCAAGAAAATGAGAAATTCTACAATGCAAAAAATACATTTACATGTAATAGATATGTTTATAGCCAAGTATGTGATGATGAAGTACAAACGGAAAAAGACAACTTAATTATTTATATTAAAAAGGACAAAAAAATTAAGAACAAAATGCGTAATACCCCTCAAAAACATACACAGATATGGTAACTTTTCAATAGAAAAAAATGACTTTACTGGGTTTTCATCTATTTGTAATGATGAGCAACAATAATTATTAAAACCATCAAGTTCTCTGGAAAATCTTGTTGTTTTAGCTGATAAAGGTTTTTCAGATATAAGAATAGTTATAGATCGAAGTGGAAAATAAGTGAAGATTGTTATGCCCCCCTTCCTTCAAAATAAGAGTGAATTTTCCAGAGAAGAAACACAAGAAACATATAATATTGCGAGTGTAAGAATTTATGTCGAAAGGATAACGCAAAGATGATTGATGAAATCGGGAATTTTATTAAAAAAAATTGGTAGATTCCAAATTTTGAATAAAATTCCCGACAATTTATTTAACTGCATTGATTTCAAAACATTGTACATATCTTCTGTGTATTGGTAAATTTACAGGCCTCCATATTTAAAAAAGATCTTTAGATTTGTAAATATTTCTTTATTCAATTACACTTACAAGTAAAACTAAAATAATTGAAATTAATTTACTTTCAATTCTTAAATTACGTTCTGTTTTGGTATTCAAATAATTGGTTAATAATAAACATTTTTATATTACATATTTTAATAACAATAAAATAATTTCTATGACTTATTTTCTTTTTATGGTCAAAGCTACAACACATAACTGAAATCATTTTCAGTAAAATAACAATAATTTACAATAATATACAAAGTAAAATCTTAACAAAACGAAAACGTCAGAGCCAACAAATTTGCGTACGCTGGGTGGCGCCGTAGTCGTGCACGGTGCCAATAAGTAAAAAAATATATATGTAAATTTTAAAAGATTAAGTGCATGTTAATTTGTTAACTTAGTGACGTTCTTAAATAATAGGTATATAATATTATTTAAACATTTTAAAGGGCACTGTGACTTAGCGGCACAGCACCTCGCTGTAAAGACGACAGTTGTTGGTACGATAACGTCTCGGAGACAGACCCGTTGTTATTGCAACGCGTATTATATGCGTCAATTTGTTCTCCGATATAATTCAAAAATAAATTAAGAAAAGATGTAGCTTAGGATCGAATTTATAATATAATTTATTCCCTGTAATATAATGTTCTGGCGGGAAGAAGTGCATGTTTCTTGCCAGAGACTCCACATTGTCTGCAGGTTGTGCTTCCGTCCATTCCGTTCCGTTTCGTAAACTTTCTTCCACGCGCCACGAATTTGTTGAATGGCCTATCTGTGGCAATTTTTTCCGATTGATACCACTTGAGTACCAAAAACGTGCCTATTTCCACCTCAAAGGCCAGCACCTGTAGCTAATCTGGTATTACACGAGGTTGTCTGTGGAGGTGATGGTGTGGTAAATAGATACAGTGGAAATTTTAATTTAATGACAAACGAAAGAATTATCAACACAAAAAAAAAACACTTATTTACAGGTTTTTATTAATTACGGACAAATTCTAAAAGTATAATTGAATTGATGAAGCAGTCATTAAAAACGATTCATGAACTACGTGAGGAAAGTTCAGTATAAGTAAATACTATACTGATACTCATTTATGACACAACAAATGACAGCGCAAAGCGTGAGCGTTTGCATGTAACTTACATACGATAAACGTTCAATAGGATGATTGACAACTAGTCAAATCCAGTAGGTACTTCGAATTTAAAATCAACTTTGCGAATTGTCAAAATACCATACGTACGTGAGTCTAGGACTACGCCGACTGAGTAAGAGTACAGAAATAAACACGCTAGCACCGGTGTCGGCTCAGGAGCACAAGATCGGAGCACTAAGGGAAGAATGCCATCTACCCGCTCGCCTTATGGATGTCCAAAGAGGATAGAGCTCGCCTAACAGCTGTTTGTTTGAACTTAACCTTAGTAATTGAGCTCTGGCACCGCGGGATGGTCTGCGGCGTTGTTGTTTGTTCATCTAAAGTTGAATTCGAGGCAAAGAGAGCGCTCAGGAGATCCACTTTCTCTTTTGCCGTGTGGACCAAAATGTCATTTCCTATGTGTGGTGGCGGAAGCGAAGACTGGCTAAAGTTGCCAAGTGCCGTCTTTGACGATGACCCAGAACTGATGAGTTACGGACGGGTAGCCCTCAAGCTTCTTGCCGATTTTGGCGATATGCTTGGCAACCTTGATCTGGCAATTTGCCACTTAAAGAACCTAGAGGCTTTTTTTCAGGCACACAAATCTCCCCTCTTTTGCAAATAAATAAATTCCAAATATTTTGACATAAATTCAAATATTTTTTATTGAAATATAGTGCAAAGAATGCCATTTACAATAACATAAATACATTAACGAGTTTTGAATAATACATTACTCAAATGTCCGCCTCCGTTGTTAATGCACTCTGTAAGCCTCTCTTCGAAATTTTCCATTACTCTGCGAATCATTTCGGGTGGAATTGCATTAACCTCGTTTCTTATCGCCTCTTTAAGAGCTTCCATGTTTCGAGGGCGATGTTGAAAGACTTTGGCTTTGAGGACACAGGAAGTGGTCACAGGGCGTCAAGTCCGGTGACCGTGGAGGCCACCCAATATCACATCATAAGGAAATAACGTGTCCAGGGAACATGTTTCTAAGAACTGCAAGTGAGTGCCGTTGCTCCGTCCTGCTAAAACCATACATTTTCTGCTCCATATTCATGGAAAATGTTCATTCTTGGCCGAAGAAAATTTTGTAATATGTTACAATAGCGATCACTATTTTCTGTAACAGTCACGTCGTCCTCTTCAAAAAAGTACGGTCCTAACACACCGAACCTAAAAATTGCGCACCAAACTGTAACTTTTGGGCTATGCAGTGGACGTTGGTAAAATTCACGAGGATTGTTTTCAGATCAATAACGGAAGTTTTCTAGTTTTGTTTATTTACCGCACCTGTAAGATGAATATGGGCTTCGTCTGAAAAGAGAACAACATCCGTGCAACGTACATTTTAATAAAATCGTGGCACAACATCGTACGAGTGTCAAAGTATCTGTCACTCAACTCCTGCACCATCACAATCTTATAAGGAAGCATCTTTAGATCTCAGTGAAGAATCTTCCGCACAGTTCGGTCTGATAAGTGTAGGGCCGCTGCATGTTTTCATGATGACCGTGGAGACTGCTGAATGGAATTTCTCACCAAAGCGACATTATCTAGCCCAGTTGCAATGCGAGGAAGGCCAGGTGATTTCTTTTTCAAAGCAGATCCTGTTGCTCTAAAATTAAAAATTGTAAATGGTCTTTTTATCTGGAACGAGGCGATGTCGTCCAAAGCAAAAAGCAAAGCGGGTACGAAAAGAACGCTATGTCAATATTGGTGATCCGCCATTTCTAATAAACTCCTTGACTACGAACGCATTCTACTGGTGCTCACCCGACTAAGCCATGGCCCATACTGACAATGGCACATACAGACCTTTTCAAGGTGACCTCTCTCACCACTCTGCTACATTTCATCGCGCAGCTGTGCGTCTTTACAATCGTGGAGATCTATGTGATCGGAGATCTTGTGTGTCCAATGTGTTCATTTACTTCTCAAGTTTAAAAATACGACAATTTCAAAATTATTTTAATTAATTTTCTTAATTTCAGTTTAGACCAGTGTTTCCCAACGTGGGGCCCACGGCCCACTGGGGAGCAATTTGATTGTTAAGGGGGGCAATTCTAGAAATCTAAGAATGAACTCGATACAACTTTACCAGCCCAGTCGCTTCGGCCCATTATATGCAATGCATAGGTCTAGCATCGGTGCCCAATTTAACAAAAAAAGGCAAAATCTTAAATAATTGCCGTAAATAATTATTAGGTATAATTTCGTTTGAAGAGATCAAAATATCAACTGGGCGATTGGAGTCTTCAAGTAGACCACAAGTACATAGTATTTGACATCAAAAAGTTGGTGTTAATTTGAAATAAGTGTCCGTCAAAACTGTTGTAATAGTTCGTTGATTCATATATATTATATAGATATAATTGATAAGTATTTGATTTCATTTTTATTTATTTTTATTTTAAAAGCATAATTTTGTCACATTGAATTAATTTTACCATACATTTTAATTTAAATTTAGAGGCCATCGTTGCGTAGGGACACAAGAGAATAACTGTAACGCGATGGTTGTAGGTTCGATCTCCACTCGAAGGATTGAATTATTATTTATTATTAAAATATATAAAACTCAAATCAGTTTCACGATGTATCCCGCAGCAGTGTAGGCAGAGGAAACATAGCGCTAAGACACTCCTTTCCCTACTTTCCGCCGAATTCTGGAGGTATGGCATGTTGAGTGACGGAACTCAATTATATAGATGTGGAAAGGCGTATTGCTGCCGGTAACAAGGTTAACGGAGCCTTAGCTGCATTGATGAGACGGCGAAACGTCAGCAGTTTGGTACCGTCTCTGTTATACGGCAGCGAAACGTGGGTATTATAGAAGAAGAATGAAAGAAAGATGAATGCTGTGGAGATGCAATCTCTTCGTAGGATAAGCTGAGTCAGCTTAGCGGATGGAATCCGCAATGAAGAGATACACAGAGTGGTAGGTACTATCGAGGAGGTCACGGTGAAAATGAAGAAGAAATAAGTTTTTTATTATATGTTTTGAAATTTTATTTACTGTGTTTTGTTAACAAATTTTATAGTGATCTCTTCCTAGAACCTATCATTTTGTTTCTTAAGTGGACAAATCAATTTCCAAATATTAAAAAATATGCATACCATTATTTTACATATATATTTTTAACGAACATAATTATTAACATAATAGGGGGACATTAAACATTTTAGAAAGGTTAAGGTGGGTCATGGCACAAAAAGGTTGGGAAACACTGGCTTAGACTATCAATTGTACTCTAGATTTTATTTACAAATTTTAATATAGTGTTAGGTTTTGTAAAAAAGAGGGTTGTTGATAAATAAATAATGGTATAAAATCGAGCAGTGTTAGGTCTTGTACAAAAAAGGAGGGTAGTTAATAAATAAATAATATATAAAAGCGGTGCACAT